>MNCI01002446.1:141875-371880 GCA_015680685.1 Gnetum montanum
TAGATATGACGGCGGGACGCGATATCGCGTACGCGATATCGCGGCCCAGTGCAAGTCACGTCTTATCAAACCCTCTAGAATAGCATTTGATTTTTGAGTGCCCTTTTGATTGCTCTTACTCCCATTTTCATTAGATCTACAAGGATTTTAGTACAACCATGTTGCATGATAACTCCCACAGATGTCACCAAAGAGAATCCACAAGTCCCATTGATGTCACACCCTAATCATTCCCTCTTGGTCCATCCTTCTTCATTCTGGGTACAATGAACACAAAATTAATTTTCAGTTTTAAAAACATCAAGAATATCACTGTGCGCTTGAATAGAACCTCTTATTTGTAGAGTGGATGAGTGGGTGTAATGGGCTCACTATTCCAAATAATTGATCACTCGTGACTTAATAACATAAAACACACCTCAACCAATGATCCACATGAGTGTTTTATTCGTAGATGAGATTACTTACAAAAACGTAAAAAGATAAAAATACAAAAAAGATAAAAAGATAAAAAAAACAGTTGAAAAATGAAAAACTGGAAAACAAAAAGGTGTAAAATTAAAGAAAAATAAAAAATATTTATTAATCTTTCTTGTTAGTAACATGGGGGGGATATCCCCCATAACTAATCAATTGAGTATGGCAAGGATTAATAAATGGAAAATTAGAATCCTTGCATGTTGGAAGTATTGGGGCTAGTCTATACTGATCCCCTCGAGGTTCACACACTTGATTATAGTAAGCATAGTGGGGCACTTTATACGATGTACTTCCCAGATAACGAGTTGATCCACTATGATATTTGTGACTATTAGATGGTATGCAAGGATTGGAATGATGCCTCCCATGGTTATGTTCATTGGGCCATATGGTTGTTTGAGTGTTTGATGGTAGCCTTGATAAAGTTACATGAGGTGTTGGGTTCAAAGGTAAGGGTGCACCATAGTGTGGGACTTGTGCTGAGTTGGAAGATGTAGTAGCCTCAGAATGATGTTGTCCCTTCTTACGACCGTGTTAGGGGCACTTTTGATGTTGAGGAAGCCTCACACTATTGTTGGTAGCAGTAACACAAGTGTTATTCGTGGGTTGTGGTGGTACAAACACCTTAGGAATAGTTGGTGGCACTGTAGAAGGAGGGAAAGGATGAGAATGTCGAAAGTTAGGATGAGTATAAGGTGGACAAGGTGGTGGTTGTGTTGGAGGCATGGGTTGATAGTATTGAGGAGAATGGTATTGTGGTGAGATAGAGTAGGTTGGCCCAAATGGAGAAACAGGATGTTGGACGTGATAAGCATTTGGATTTGGAAAATACAAAGGGTGCCTCCAGTCTAAGGGTGGTCTCCCCCACGATTGGGATTATTGCCACTGTGATTGAACACAGTATCCCTGTACGAACTCTGGATGTAATGTGTTTCCTCAATGCTCATGTAGATGTAACAATATTGGGCATTGGACTTTGGGGTGATTGTACAAGCATATGTTGCATTCATATGTATGATTAGCAGTTGAGCACTTATTCCCTTTATTCTTTTTTTCCGAATGTTTACTATTTTGTCTTGCTTCTTGGGTTGTCAAAACTCTATCTCTAATGGTGTTGATAAATTTCTTCATTCTTTTGATACATCCATTCCAACATCTTATTGATATTTGCCTCGGCTTCTTCTAACGATTGTTGTATTGGCAAAGATGGTGTTTCCACCTTGAGATTGGTTGATCTCTCCTTTTTATGATCATGGACCTTTGTTAAGTTGATATTTTGGTCCCGTTTATGTTTTTCAATACTCTCCCATCTAGCTAATTCTCCTTCTTCTTTTGCTACCTACTTAATAAGCTCTTGGACTTGGTGGGTTCGTAGTTCATATAGTTGACCTTGGGCATACGTTCCTAAGGTCTCTCTTGTTTCATTACATAGCCCATCAATAATATGGTACATTAGCCTTTCCTTAGAAAACCCATGGCTTGGACAGTTGTTTAACAGTGCATAATATCTTTCTAAGGCCATGTCCACGGGTTCATGTTGTGCTTGTTTCCATCCTTGGATTTGTTTCCTCAAGGCTAACACTCTTGTGTAGGTTTCATATTTTTCGTTAAATGCTTCTACCATTGTTGACCAGCGTCGGATTGAATTTGGTTTTAATGATCTATACCATACTTTCGCTTGGTCAACGAGTGTCATAGGGAAGAGCTTAATTTTTTGCCAACTGTTATCAATGTTGTTCCATGTACAGGCATCACAGAAGGCTTGTAAATGTTGATGTGGATCTGAGTCATAGCCTCCTGAAAATGTAGAAAAGTTGTTTAAATTGAGCCTGGGTAGTCGGCTCTCTTTACAATGCCTACGTGAGATTCGAACAGCCTCTTGTATTTGTGTTAGGCTTGTAGTGGCCAGGGGGGGTTCATTGTCATCAGGTAAGTTATGTCTTCATGTGTTGCGATGACGTTGTTTTTGTTCATGTTTATAAAAAACTCCCACTTTAGGTTGTATACTCCAATCTTCATCATCATATAGTTCGTTGGTTCTCCAATGAACTTCCTCACTAAGTGTGGCATTATTATTATCTTGTAGGAGAGACATTGTTATGAAATTGTGTGTGAATTTCGTGTGAATTTTAATAATTATTTCTTCTTTCTAAGAGATATATCGTTAAGTTCTTTACAGCAACCTTGTATGATATAACTAATCTAGATAACTAGCACCGTCCCTGGAAACGGTGCCTAACCTACACTCAACCATACGAATACGAGTGTTCTCACGTGCGATCCGATCGAACTCTATAGACGGACTAGTTGTGGCACCTAGATCATTAACCTTAGGTCGCAGTTCGCTGTCTTCCCACCTGTACTAGTATTATATTTGTCACGTATGGTTTAGTCCAGAGTGAGGTGTATGATGTGTTCTAATCTAATGCTACTCCTGAAGACAGTGGAAAATAATATTAACTAAGCTAAGCTAGGAGAGAAAGGGTAAGAAAATCTAATCTAGCTTAAGTGCGATGAGCACCCAATTCCTTGATCATTCGTACACATCTTGGACCTCGTCCATGACTACCACTGGGATTACTAAGCGTAGATCCTAGGTATGCCACTGGGTTACCAAGTAGTCACACTTAAATGCTCGTAATCAAGTCGTACTCGTTCCACATTCTAGGAGTTTAAGGGTGAGAGAGAAAGTAGTAAATAAAAATTAAATAAACAAATAAATAACAAAGTGAATGTTGCAATGATGAAGTAATCTCAATCTTTATTTTCGATCATGTGCGTGTCCAAGTACGTCACACTCGAATAAAGGATGCTGTACAATTACATTCACCACACTGCGAGCAGACACTGGAAAATAATCTAACTCTAGAGGGATCAAACTGCCAAAGCTTCGCTACTTCTAACTCCTAATTGCCCAAACAAGGGAGAGCCGCTTCTTATTTATAGACATTGCGGCAGACTGCGATATCGCGTATGCGATATCGCGACCCATGCGATATCGCATCCCATCAATACCTTACTTTTTACCTTTAATGGGTCATTTCTTGTTTCGTGTGATTTAGAGTTAGGAAATTTTATGGGAATGTCCCCTAAAAGTTTGATCTTGGGCCCAATTTGATTAGGTGGCTTCAAAATTTAACTCTCTTGGTATGGGTGAAGAGATAAAATTGATTTTGGCAACATGTTTAACGTTTTGATGGTCAATTACCCTTTATAGTATTCTTCGGGCGATGATGAATTTTGAAAAATTTATGCACAACTAAGAGTATACCCTTCCCCCACAACTAAGCTGAACACTCCCAGGTCAGATAGGTTTGATTGGAATGGAAATCGGAGTGTTAGCGATTAACTTAGGGCTGTTGGGCAAGAGGCGCGCAAGTTAGCAAGTTCATGGAGAAAATTTGAAAAACTCCTCCCTTGTGAACAATTGAAAAGGATGTTGATGTGCGTGCGGGGGGGGGGGGGGGGGGCNATATATATAGTGTTTGTTTACGTGATATCGCGTACCTGATAGTGCGGCCCCGATATCGTGTCCAACTCGATATCAGGTACCTAATGTTGCAGCCTATTTAAAATAGGGTACTTAATAAAATTGATGAATTTTTCAAATTCTAAGGCCAAAAATGAAGGATTTGAGGTTAATTTGAGAGGTTCAAGGTAACATGGAATAGACAAGAAGGCACAAAAGGTATAATGGGGTAGAATATGACAATAAAATTCATGAATAGGATGAGGAGAAAGGACATGCGTTGGTACATAGGAACATTTGAATTAGAGGGATGATAAGGAAAAGAATAACATTGGCCATAAAGTACTTGGAGGGTATAAAATGATGTGGTGGTGTGCAACAAGTATAAATTACAAAAGTCACACAAGTGGGTCCTCCCCAAAGCAGGTTCCAACCTATAATGCCCTTGCGTAACCACACCTTAAAATGTCCGTAGGCACTAGAAGGGTTAAATGTAATCTACACTGATGCAACAAAACACACACATGTTGATACTACCTTGATGAGGTATGAATTCAATGCTACATAAGACATGAATCACAAATACATGAACAGTGAGATGGGATAAATCGTAGAAGGGGTTGTAGAGATTGGGGACATGAGGTAACTGACCTAGGGCACAATGAATCTTCAGTGTAGACATGATTAATGTGTCATTAGCTTGTCACTCCAAAATCAAGATCAAGTCCATTCCTTCGATTAATGACATCGCATTGTTTCATCCCATGATGAACAACCATAAGAGTACCATGACAACAAGGTGTACGATCACTTAGCATTTCGTTCAAGGGAGGAGTGATTTGGAATTGCTTTGTGGCACTTTTATCTTGATCTTTCTTTTTTTTTCTTTGAATGCTTAATCCAAAGAAGCTACCTACCTTCAGGCATGGGTGCATGTCTTTTCCTGGGGACCCCCTAGAAGAGCATTGGTTTTATGGGTTTTTTTTAATGAGTGCCTTTATTACTCTTACTCCCATTTTTCGTTAGATCTACAAGGATCTTAGTACAACCAAGCTGCATGGTAACTCATACAGATGTCACCAAAGAGAATCCACAAGTCCCCTTGATGTCACACCTTGGCCATTCCCTCTTAGTCCATCATTTTTTGCTTTGGGCATAATGAGCACAAAATTACTTTAAGTTTTAATGATGTCAAGAATAATATCATACCCAGAGTAGAACCTCTTATTAATAGAATGGTTGGGTGGATGTGGTGGGCTCGTTGTCCAAATAATTAGCCACCTGAGACTTGATAGCATAGAACAACACCTCAACCAACTAGTCACATGAGTGTTTTATTCATAGATGAGATTACTCATAAAAAGATAAAAAGATAAAACAACGAATAAAAAGATAAAACAACAAATTAAAAGATGAAAAACTGGAAAAAAATTTGCAAAATTAAAGAAAAAGAAAAACATTTATTAATTTTGTTTATTAGAATGGAGGATATCCCCCATAACTGAAATTTTGATCATAGCGAGAATTAATAAATGGAAGGGTTGGATCCATGTATTTCAAAAATATTGGGACTTGGTCATATCCAAACCACTAGGTGTCTTTTGATGTCATGGTTGGAATGCACCCAAATTGGGGTGCACACACTATATTAAAGTTGACATAGTGGGGCAAGTTAGAAGATGAGGTTAATTGATAAGGAGTTGACCCACTATGGCACCCATGACCGTAAGATGGTATGCAAGGATTGGTATGTCTCCCTACATGGCTATATTCATTGGGCCCCATAGTTGTTGGAGTTTTGATCAGTGGCCCTGATAAGGTAACACAAGACATTGGGTTTGAGAAAAACGATAAACCATAGTGTTGGACTTATGCTAAGTTGGAAAATGTAGTGGTCTCAAAACTATGCTACCCCTTCCTATAGTCATGTCTAAAGAAGGGATGCCTTCGATGTTGTGGAGGGTTTCCACTGTTGTTGATAGTAGAAGCACAAGTAACGTTCATGGGTTGATGCTGTGGTGCAAATCCCTCAGGTACAGTCGATGGCAATGTAGAAGGAGGCGAAGGATGAGAATGTTGAAATTGAGAAGTGTAAGGTACCCAAGGTGGCGGTCCTATTGGCGAGGATATGGGTTGATGGTATTGAGGAGAATGATAATAATGGGGTGAGATAGAGGATGTTGACCCGGTTGGGGAAACAGGATGTTGGACTTGATAAGCACTTGGGTTTAGATGATAGGAAGGGTGTAACCAGTTTGGGGGTGGCTTCCCCCATGACTATGATTTTTGCCACTGTGATTGAACACAGTATTTTTGTATGAACTTTGGATGTAACATTCTCCCCCAATGTTCATGTAAATGTGACAAGATTGGGCATTGACCTTTGGGGTGATCATACAGGCAAATTTTACATTGATACATATGATTGGTAGTTAAGTTCTTATTCTCTTCTACCCTTCTTTTTGATTGTCTAGTGGTATTTTGTCTTGTTTCTACGTTGGTCATGGCTCTACCTCCAATAATATTGGCATATTCTCCACATTTTTCATGTATCCACTTCATCATCTTATTGATCTCTGCCTCAATTTCATCTAGTGATTGTGATATTGGCAAATATGGTTCCACCTCCTTGAGGTGAGTTGATTTTTCCTCTTCCTGATTATGGACCTTTGTTAGGTTGAGATTTTGGTCTTGTTGAGATTTTTCAACATTCTCCCATTTAGCCATTTCTCCTTCTTCTTTTGATAGCTGCTTAATAAGCTCTTGGAATTGATGGGTTCATAGTTCATATAGTTGACCTGGGGCATACATTCCTAAGGTTTTTCTTGTTTCATTATGGAGCCCATCTATGATATGGTACATTATCCTATCCTCGAAGAACCCATGGCCTAGCCAGTTGTGTAACAATGCATAATATCTTTCTAAGGCCATGTCCAAGGGTTCATGTTGTGATTGTTTCCATTCTTGGATTTGTCTTCTCAAGGCTGACACTCTTGCATAGGTTTGATATCTTTCATTGAAGAGTTCTACCATTGTTGGCCAACGTCAAATTGATTTTGGTTTTAAAGACCTATACCATAATTTTTCTTAGTCAACGAGTGTCATAGGAAAGAGCTTAAGTTTTTATCATCCATTATCAATATTGTTCCATATATAGGCATCATGGAAAGCTTGTAAATGATGTTGTGGATCTAAATCATAGCCTCTTGAAAACTTGGGAAAGTTGTTTAAATCAAGCCTAGGTAGATGACTTTCCTTATGATGCCTGTAAGATATTTGAACAACCTCTTCTATATGAATTAGGCTCTTAGTGGTCAATAGGGGTTCATCGTCACTAAGTAGGTTATAAGTTTGTGAGTCAGGACGATGTTGTCTTTGTTCATGTTGGTGTTCTTAACTTTGCCAATGGGTTCGATTTTTATTTCTACACCGACCCCTTTAGGAATAGTCATCCATTCTTGGGGATGTCCCATCTTTACTAGAGGTTTCTGAGTTGGATGAAAAAAGTCCTTGAGTATCGTTGGGGTGTTTATGAACATATGAAACTCTTGCATAAGATTGAGTACTCCAAACTCCTTTGTTGGTTCTCCAATGAATTTCCTCGCTAGATGTTGCATTATCGCTATCTTGTGAAAGAGACATTATTGTGAATTGTGTGTGACTTAACTGAATTTAATTTCTTTGCCTGAAAGATTTATTGTTAGTACCTTGTTACAGTGATCTTGTATGATATAACTAATCTAGATAACTAGCATTGTCCCTGGCAACAACGCCAATGATGAGTGGCAAGGTACCCCTACACTCAACCATATGAATACAAGTGTTCATGCACGATCCGGTCGAACTCCGCAGGTGATCTAGTTGTGGTATCTAGATAGTTACTCATTGATCGTAGTTTGCTATCTTCCCACTTGGACTAGTATTTATGTTGTCACATATGGTTTAGTCCAGAGTGAAGTGTATGATGTGGTTCTAAACTAGTGCTACTCCTAGAGGCAATGGAAAATAACTTTAATTGGACTAAGGAGGAGAGAGAGAGAGANCAATTAATAACAGGGATAGGAAATGAGGGTGAGAGATATTAATTACAAAAGTAATAAATAAAAATTAAAATTAAGTGAATGCTACAATGATGAAGTAATCTCAATCTTTATTGCTGGTCATGTGCGTGTCCAAGTACGTCACACTCAAATAAAGGTGTCGTACAATTACAATCATTACATTGTGGGCATGCACTGGGAGAAAAAATTGAGAAGAACTAACAAATGACTAAAAAACTAACTGACTAAGAACTAATTCCTAACTAACTTTCCTATGCATCCACATGTGTATTTATAGACCCACACAAGAGTCATGATATCATGTATCCGATATCATTATTTAGGTCACCATATCGCATACCCGATATTGTGGATCCGATATCGCGGGTCTGATATTGGAGCTTAACAAATCATGGATCATCACATAGAAATGTAAATGGTTAAACTAATAAAATAATAAAAACTATGCTAAGTAAAACTAAGTGTATGCTACAATGATGAAAAGCAATCTCAATCTTTCTTTCTAGACATGAACTATGTCCAAGTACACTTCACTCACATAAAGATTCTATACAACTACTCAACACCACATTACAAGCATTCACTCTATCGCTAAAACTATGAAAAAAAACTGCAAGGGTCTACCTAAGGATGGAATGAAAGTTCTTTGAATTTGTGAATCCAAGAGTTATATTTGTAGGCTACACACATTCCACAATATCGGATCTACGATGACGTAGCTTATGCTACAATATCAAATATGCAACATTGTAGATATGATATCGTTGGTAGACAAAAATAAACCTGTTGTCAAAAAAATGCAATATAACATTAGCGATCTCTCAACCAACTCATGGTTGATCATACCCCCACGACTAACTAAAAACTTGTCCTTAAGTGAATAAAAGGAGGAACAAGTTCCTTACAAAATATTGGGAAGGTATGGGATTGTTGACTAACTCTAGCTACTAATTGACTCTAAGTGTCACAGTGGTGTGTACAAAAAATGGCACAGCTACATGAAAAAAAAAATTAAGATGGCTTGATGTAGTTCATACTTTCGGTGATGGTGGCTCTTCCATCGACTTTTTCCCTTTGTTGTCAGGCTTCTAGAATTGATATCTATTTAGGAGTGCCTAAATTTTTTCTTCTTCTATCCTTCTCTTCTTTTCCATCTACTCCCTCTATTGAGTATGGCATAGAAACTCCCTTAGCTTTAACTATTGCATCACCCTATTTATTTTACCAGAATTGGTACATCTCTCCTAAGTACCATTCATCGTCATTGGTTAGTGTGGGCCATAATGGAGACAACTGGAGTTGCGTCTTCATTACTTCTGGAGAAAATTTCATAAAGGGACCAAAATTTAGTTCCACAATGATAGTGGACATTATCAATCTTCTTGGATGGCCTAGAGGCAATCTAGTAATAATGTAAGACATCATCCTTGTTTAGGTGCTTGTGGAATTTCTACGTCTCCTAGGGTTGAGTGCTCTGTAGTAAGAGTTTCTTGATGAATGTTGTATGATTGAGCCTCCTTCTTTGCATGTTCTGCTTGTCAGTTTTGTTCCCCTAGTTAGCCTCTCCCATGGCCTCTTGTTCTTTTGCTCCTGTGTTGTGAAGGTCATCCTTCTGGTATCCTCTTTAGGGCCATCTACAATCAACAAGGGTTTGAAATTATTAGGGTGCTCTTATCAATTCTTAATAGTTCTTTACCTTGCTCATACACTTGGTTAGATCAAGTTCTATTCTTATTCGATTGCAGAGTTAGAAAATTGTTCAAAAAGAAACCCCTTAGCTATTATATATTTTAGTTACTTATGGCCTTCTATCATTTTCCTTGTGTATTATGACCTAAAATAGTTGATATGGCCTATTAAGAGTATTATTTGAATCTTTCTGACCTTAGTTTGATTGATTAACGTTAAGATTCTTTTTATTTCTTCGTACTTACCCTTTATAGTATCTTCTAGCATTAAGAATTTTTGGCAAATTTTCAAATTTTAGTTCACTTATATCACACAATGCACATCCCCTTCCCTCCCCCCACCCCCCATGACTAACTTAAGTGCTTTGGGATCAATGGGATTGAAGAATTTTTGGAAATCAAAGCTATGAGGGTGAAGTTATAGCCTTTGGAAGTAGGTGTGCAAGAGGGCTAAGGAAAAACTACAAAAACTTCTCTTGCTACAAATGAGAGATGAAAAATTACACTAACTCTCACACATGTATATGCTATTTTTATGTGCGCAACATTGTAGATCAGACATCTTAGATATGACATCATAGGTGCCTATGACATTGTAACTACAACATCACCATTAAAAAATTCAAATTTTTCATTGATTTTTTCTTGGAAAAAAATAAGTCCAATGGATTTTCTAGAAGATGTAAAGCTTGTCTAGAGGGTCATGGGCCATGAGCAATGCATAGTTTTCAACAATTTAGCGTTCAAGGTTCATGAAGAAGAAATCTCGAGCAACAAAAGTTTATAGTATGGATAAGAAATAGATAATGAATTTTTTATGTATGAACAGATTATTAGATGATATGGAAAGTTTATTAGATGTTTTCAAAGGCACAAGATGATGTGGAATTGCTTAGCAAGTATGCAATACAAGAGTTATACAAGTGGATCCTCCCCAAAGTAGGCTCCAACCCTTAATGCCCTTGTATAACCATGCCTAAAAGTGTCCTTAGGCACTCAAGGACTTGAATGTAAGACATACCTGTTTAGAAAAACACACATGTTAGGATCACCAAATTGGGAAAATAACACTATATTATACAATACTACAAGTTATGATTAAATATTCTATGAGGTGAGATGGACTAGAGAAAGGATTGTTGAACTTGGGACGTGGGATATCTTACCATAGGCATAATGAATTCTTGTGTTTTATTAGTGGTTAAAGCAATCACTAGCACTTCTTTTCAAGATTCAAACCAAGTCGAGACCACATTCCAATGACATCACATTATTTCCATCTCTAAGAATTACAACCATAAGACTACCATTGTTGCAAGGAGTACTAACACTTATTTTATTTTTTAGATTCTAATAAGCCACCTATCTTCAAGCATGGGTAACATGTCTTTCCATTGGGACTCCTAGAAATTTATTCTTTTACATTTATTTTATATTTTACTTGTGTCAACCTTACCAAAGGAGTACCTTCAAGCATGGGTAACATGTCTTTCCAATGACATGGTAAGGCAACACTTATTGTACTCTTGCTCCCATTTTTTGTTAGATCTACAAGGATATAATACTTCCTTAGCAACAAGATAGAACTCACAGTAGCAATCTGAGAAAATCCACAAATCCCCCTTGATGTCACACCCTTTACATTCCCACTTGGTTCTTCACTTTTCTGTCCAAGCATAATGATCACAGGTTTATTCTTAGTTTTATTATGAAAAGAATATCATTATGGCCATGGTAAGAACCTCTTATTATTGGAATCGGTAGAAGGATGGTGCGGTCTCACTCTATAGATAATCAGTCCCTTAGGATTGATAATATAGAGAAATCTTCACTTTACTAGGACTACATCTTGCTTTATTCTTAATGTGTCTTATTAGTAATCACAATTATTTACAAAGGATTTGAAAACAAAGTATAAAAGAAAGGAAAAAGATAGTAAAAATTGTGAAAAGTATAAAGAATGAAAAATGTTAAAAGAATAGAAAATGTGAAAGAATCGAAAGATATTAAAAAATGTCAAAACGTTAAGAAGTGAAAAGTATCAAAATGAGAAAAGTGAAAAGAATTGTAAAATAAAAATGAAAAAGCACTCATTAATTTTGGAATGAAAGTAAGTTATCTCTCCCACAACTAAACTCATGGGCAAGTGTTCAAAAAATGCATCCTAGATCCCTTGGATCATACACTTTAGGTTTCTTACTTACCATCCTCAGTGACTTATTTTTTCAGTTATTGTCTTATGTAATCTCAATGGTAATTAAATTTTGATCATCTAAGTCCTTAGTTCCTCTTTCTGTTGGTGTATGATTATGCTTTAGTATTTCCATTTGTAAGTTCTCAATTGGGGGGCATTTTCTTAGAATGGGAATTAATAAGTGGTTCAAATGTTTCCATGCATGTTTTAGACACTTTTAGGTTCTCAGTTGTTGGCCTTTGGGTGTCTTTTGGTTTAGTGGTCCCTACACACTTGTTTTTCACATTTTTTGTGGACTAGTGTAATGACTGTGTTGTCGTTTTGGAAGGTTGGTCCACAACTGCATAATGATAGGTTTATTTGTTATGTTTTGCATTGGAGTGATAATGGGTGTTGGCTCTTACATAGGATTGGGGGACATTGTTTTGGTGAGGAAGGATGTTGCACCCAACTGGCCTTACGCTAGTTTTGATGAGCCAATAGGTTTACAAGTTTTATGCTCAGGTGTGGAAATTGTGCTAAAGAAAGAACGTTTTTTAGTCTGTGGTTAAGATCTACTAGAATTATCATTTAGATGTATATTCGTAGCACTAGTGGCATTCTTCTGTTGATGTTATGATGCCAATCCTTGCTGTGTTGGTGGTGACATATGGTGGAGAGAAGTATGAAAATATTTAAGATGTTACAGAGCATAAGAGGTTTGAGATGGTGATCCCATAGGAGATGTTGCAAGTTGATGATATTCGAGAGAGTGATAACAGTGATTCAAAGTAGAGGAAGTAGAACCATTTGGGGAAATAGGTTGTCGAACATAGTAGTTATGCAAGTCTGGCTAGCAATAAGGGTAGTGTTGCCTTGATGATGGCATCCCCCATGACTGTGGGTTTTGCCACTGCGGTTGATATTGAAGCTAATAAGAAGTTCCACTAGAATAGTATGTTTGGTTATAGGACTATCTATAATTACCTTGTGAATAAGGTAATTTCCTAAGCATTTGCTTTTGTATGAATTTGGGATTTAAAGCAAAAGTCCAATACTCATGTAAATGTAACATGACTAGGCAATAGCCCTTGGGATGGTCATATTAGTAGATGTCACATCCATCATCCTCTTATGTGGTTGAGTTTATGACCTCTTCTCCTATAGCTATTTTTCCTTTTTGCAGATAAGTGTTCCTACCTATTTAATTGGTCTTTTTCCTCTTCTTGTTTTGATCACTTGATCCTTTTTGCGATACCTTCTCCTCTATGGTTTTCACATAGGTTGTAACTTTGTCATTTATCAACTCCCACATCTTATCTACCCTTGCTTTAAGCTCAGCAATAAAATTGTGTATTTGCAAGGTTTGTTGTGAAATCATCTCATCAAGATCTGCCTCTTTTTCCTTATCATCGATATGGATCCTCTTCTTTTGAAGAGTTGAATCCCAATTATATTCCTCTACATTTTCTCGTTTACATAGCTCTCCTTTTCCTTTTGCCACCTATCTGATTAGCCTTTGTATCTAATGGGCTTTTAATTAAGATAATTGACCTTGGGCATAAATCCCAAGGGTCTCTCTCATTTGGTTACGAAGCTCATCTATGATGTGGAAAAGCTCCTCTTTTTAAAAGAAATCAAGACCTTGACATCTATGTAGTAGCAAATAGTATCTATCCAAGGCCACATCCAAAGATTCATGTTTTTCTTGCCTCCATCCTTGGACTTGTTTTCTTGTCTTCATCTATTAATGTCATAGGAAAGAGCTTAAGATTTTGCTACTCACTCTTAATGTTCTGCAAGGTGCAAACATCATGGAAGACTTGAAAGTGATGTTGTGGATCAAAGTTATAGCCTCCCACAAATTTAGGCATGTTATTCATATCAATTCTTTTGATGCAACTTTCCCTTTGATGCCTGTGGGGTATTTTAACTACCTCCATTATTTACGTGATGCTCCTAGTAGCCAACAAGGGTTCATCATCATCAAAAATGTCATAGTGATGATTTCTGTTTATTTGTCTAATAATGATTATCTCATCTATACTCACTTTGATGATCTCATCTAGACCTACATTCATCTTCATCAGAACTAGACATCCATGGCTCTAATATCTTCCCCTATGGTCCCTTAATCTGTCATTTCTAGGTTTGGAGGAGGTCTAGACACCCTCCTTGTTCTAGGACTTACACCATCTTCTCTAAGATTATCTTAAGTTTGTTCACTTCAATTTTCTTCCATGTATATGCTATCATTTCTCCAACAAGTGTTTTCATCATTTGATGCATTTTTATTTAATGTGTGACTTAAAATATTAACATTTTCTAAAAGGTAAATTGCTAATACTTTCACAACGATCATTTATAATCTAACTAATCTAGATAACTAGCTCCATCCCCAAAAATGGCACCAATGATAAACATTGAATACCCCTACACTCAACTATACCAATCACAAATGTTCACACAATTCAATCAAATTCCGTGGATGGGACTTATTGTGGCATCTAGATGTTAAGCATTGATAGCAAGACACTATTTTCCACTTAGGAAAATGATAGCTTTGTCACCTATGATTTAGTCCAAAGTGAGGCATATGGTAATTGATGTTGTTATGCCCATTTTACTCCTAAGGATAAACATAATGGAGAATGAAATTTAATCCTAAATTTAAATAATGATGATAATATAAATATAAACTAACGTAAAACAATGAGCATCCAATCTTGGCTTACCATACACACCTTAGGCTTATGGAACCGTTGTTTGAGTTACCAAGCATTATGCTATTGGACAAACCAAGCAATAACACTACTAGGATTACCAAGCGATTACACTTAAAAGGCTTGAAACCAATCGTACTCATTCCACTTTACTAATAAACAAGTAAAGTAAAATGCTTGAAAATGTAAATGATTAAACTAATAAAAAAGTAAAAACTATTCTAAGTAAAATAATAAAACTAAGTGGATGCTATAATGATTGAAAAAAATCTAATCTTTATTTCCGAACATGAACTATGCCTAAATACGCTTCACTCAAATAAAGATTATGTACAACTACTTAACACCACACTTCAGGCATTCAATCTATCCCTAAAACTACAAAATCAAACTACAAAAGTCTACCTAAAGGTGGAATACAAATTTTTTGGACCCATGCCCATGTTGTATTTATAAGCTGCACACATCTCACAATATTGGATCTAAGATGACATAACTTGTGCTATGATATTGAATATGCAACATCATAGATACAATACCTTTGGTGGACAAAAATTAACTTTTTGTTAAACAAATACAATATAGCATCACTAATGATTCATCAAACACCCTTAGATACCTAGCATTCCAAAACCATCAAACACCCTCAGATACCTAGCATTCCAAAACCATTATTTATTGTAAGTAGTAAAACTCAATAAAACATTAAACTCAACTAAAGTAACATAATAGAATATTACACTCAACTAAAACGTCATCACCTTGTTGAGTGGATGCACCCTCTCAATCCCAACTTATAAATATATCACAAATCATTCATGTCTTAAGATTTCTCTCAATCCCAAGTTATATACACATCACAAATCATTCATGTCTTAAGATTTGAGAAACGTGTATCAATTTTTTTTTTCAAATGAATACAACAATTAATAAAGAAATTCAAAAAGTATAGATCAATTCCATACATAAAAAAATATCTGCATTGACCTATGGCATTGTATTCAAAAATATTATTCAGTGAACATTACATAAAAAGAAGATCTTCGGTATATAACTTATGATTTTCCCTTCAACTACACGGAAATCTGAAAAATTTACTGCACTAAGCTACCATCCGCTTTGGTGGTGCCTGCAAGAACTAAAACAAACAATGCTTAGGCCGTAAGACGCTTCAGGTGGAAGACCAAGGCTCAAATTTCCTAGTCCTAGTCCTTAACGAAACGCACATGCAAAATTCTATCAGATCACAGGCCCAAACATGATATTTATTACACCTTAATAAATTTCTGCTTTTACAATCTGAAATCACATTGGTTTAATCCAATATCCTTAATCTGAAATCACACTCGTTTAATCCAAAATCCTTAACCATGTTACCAGATCGGACTTCTCATTAGGTGCCACAACTTAATAATTTTCATTTCTCAAAAATGTTACTTTAGTATTTATGAGTAGAATTTCGCAAAGATATATTATTTTTTTATTTTATTTTTCTATTACATTTCTTCCATCCTGCTCTCTTCCGTAGATTTCGTTTTTTCTGTATTAGTTTCATATCTGAACTAGCTTTTACCAAGATTATCATCATGAACGAAATATCCTATCATTCCAATTTTTAGTTGATAGGTAACAAATTTCTGAAAATTAATTCAAAAAATGAAAAGCTCAAATATCAGACTCCAAAATGTATATTGTATACCGAGATAAATGCCACCATGAACATCAAGTAAAATTATTCATTCAAGAACTATCGCATTAAATAGACAACACAAAACGCATTGTAAAATCTTTACCCACCTTTCATGGGTCAACCAAAGTTCGAATACAAACATGGCTTCAAATACGTTAAAAAATGTGTAGAAAAGCATACTTAACTCAAGCTTCTAAATTTCATCCCATTCTCAAAAACAACAAAAGACCTAAGAAATACAATACAAAAACACCAACTTTGAATGTCAAGCCATAAAAACATTAAAATCGTTAGCAAAACTTTGCATGTCATCTTCAATTCAATGTCAATGAAAATCCACCGTCACTCTTTTCCGCACAAGAAAAAGAATTTTACAGAAGTTTCAATAGCCTTACATGCAATGCCCACTTAAACAAACTAGAATATGGTGAAACCTAGAACTCATCAGCAGCCCTGCAGAAGATATGATGCAAATCAATAAGCATATTTTTCAAGACAAAAAAAGAAAAAATAACCTGACATAGCATAGTAGACATGAAAACATTTAAAATTACCTAGAGCTCTAAACCTTGAAGCCCCTGCTGTTTCTTCTTCCACGGGCCTTTTCAAACTTCCTACCCTTAGACCGAACATATGGCTTGGTGTGACTGTGCGGAACACCAGGTGCCCTCCCAAAGTGTTTAACAGCTTCACGGTGGCTTTTTGGACCACGCAGAAGAACCTTGAAATCATTTGTTTAGTATAAACAGAATTTCATAAACCAGGTTTAACATAAATGTCTGCGTAATCAAACTGAAAAACCTTGACAGCATGTTGAAATGAATACCGTGTTTTGACCCAACGGTGCCCTCAATGCAAGTTGGTCGAATGTGAGGCACTCCCCTCCAGCTTTCAGAATTCTGGCTCTAGCAGTTTCAGTAAATCTCAGAGCAGTTACCTTGAGGGCCGGCAACTCGTACAGCCTTTTGTCATCAGTGATGGTGCCAATCACAACTGCGATTTTATCTTCCTGCCCAAAAAGATAATGGCTGTTAAGAATAACTTCAATCTCAAGTTGATCACAAACATACCATCTGAAAACATATGAGAGATTGAACAGCAGCTAGGGCATTTAACATCATGATCGACAACAGATTGTATTTAACCTTTCCTAAAATGTGTAAACGATTTAAGGAATCTTGTGTATGAAAACTCTATATCCGTTGCGGCAAATAATTAATTAAAATGTTGAATGAATCATGACCTAAACAAGCCTTTCATCAATTGATAAAAAGATCAAATATTCAAAATCCAAAAGTTTCAAATTAAGAGTACCAGATTACCCTAACGTATCAGTGATATGTCCCTGTAAATTTACACAGTTAATGACACTTAGGTTATTGTAGATTGAAATCTAGGATTAATAATATCTAATTTCCGACGACCAAAAATTCAGGATAGGCAACAAATACCTAACTTTAATTAAAAGAAAGATTCACAGTAAACGATACACAAATCTATCTACAAGCCTACTGCTCGCTAACTTACAACAATCAAAAGAAAAAACGCTACGGATGCAGGATGCGCTACGAACGGAACTAACCTGGCCTTTCATGAACTTTGTGAGCTTCGAGAGAGACAGTGGAGGTCTATTGGTTTTGCTCATAAAGAGCCTCTTCAACACAACCTTATTGAAATGGCTGTTGGTCCTCCTCACCAAAAATCGGTAAAGCTGCAAGATCGAACAGCCAAAATCTAGGGATTAAACATCTAACATTACAAATAACGAAAATCGATTATGGAAAAAGAAAAACAAATCCATTCTTGGCTGAGGAAAGGGGAACTAGGACTAGTTATACCTACCTTAACGAGAAGCTTGAGGTAGATATCATCGCTCTTGGGCGCGGTTCGCTTGGTTTTCTTGTTTCTGCCTCCTGCGACGAGATCTATACCCTGCAACATAACCAATCGCAAAACCCGTGAAAATCAAATCAAAACAAAGCAAAACCAAACCCGCAACTGCGACGACATTTTGGACATTTTATTAATTTAACCAAAGATCGATCGAAGAAGCTGCTTACCATTGCTGCTGCTCAAGTCTGATGTACTATTGCAGCGCTCTTCTTACGGTGCGTCTCCGCTGAGGTCTGTTCAATCACGCTCAGCGTACAAAAGGATTGCGTTAGGGTTTTAGGGCCTCGCCAAAAGCCACCTCCAAAACCATAAAAGTATGAAAAATGTATCCAAACTGCTCACCAAAATAAACCTGTCCTTCGTTAGCGTTTATCGTTTTTTTTCCTTTATTTTTAATTATTTTTTATCTTTCTATTTTTCAGTCCAGTGAAAACTAGCAACTTATTTTTGACCTTCTTATTCCCCACTCCTTGTTACATATTTTACCTACAACCTCCCTCTTAATTTTCAAACGATGGGAAACGGAGCACTTAATTTTAAACAAATCCTAACACGTTTTCAAAGTTTTGGATTTTGACATTGCAATCAATTCAATTAGTCCAATTAGAACATCAATTCAATTAGTCCAATTAGAACATCTCAAAACATATAGTCCAATTAGAACTTTATATATTTCAAGACATATAGTCCAATTAGAACTTTATATAACTCTTAACCTTCTTACATTTCAATTCTACAACCATTTTTTTATAACACTTTTTTCTTCAAAGAATACTCATATGTGCTATATATGCATGCAACATGCCTCTAAGCTAGCATTCAACATATTGGTACTTGGATTCAAACCAATAATTGTAAGGTACAAAGCATGTGAGCTAACCCACTTAACTACAATTACTACTACATAAGATATTTCTCAGTATTTGCACTTAAATTGCTTTGAGTTGCGACGCCTCCCTCAACTAGTAAGTGGTTAGTGTGTCACTACACAAGGTGGGGGGGTGTCAGCAAGAAGAGGGATGTTGGAACTGAAACTAGATGGCAATATGTACCACCATGATATATAGCAACACAAAACTTTAGTAAACCTTAAGTAAAACATAACAACATGTTAAATCAATGTACATATTAGTATTGAACCCATAGCTCATAAACCACTAGCTACATGCTCTAACCAATTGAGCAATGTCACACTAACAAGAATATTCTATTAATAAAGTTCAAATGTAACTAATGTTTTCTCCATAAGTTCATTTAAGTCCAAACTAGTTATATGTCTTATTTTATTTTTTGACATTTAAATTATATTAGTTGCATAATTTTTTAATTTTCTTATATTTATTTTTATTCAATTATAAACATATCATCATCATCATCCTTCTAGCCTTATCCTAACAAAATGGAGTTGGCTACATGAATTTTTTTCACCATTCATCTTTATGAAAAACTAGACCTTTGTTTAATTGTAATTTCTTCAAATCAACTTCATTTATTTATCCCATATCTTTTTCAATATTCCTTTTAATGGCTTTCCTAGAATAGTGATGTAGTAACCTTAATAGAATTGTTATTTGATCTTATTTGCACATGCCCAAACCATCTAAGACATCATTCTTATAACTTATTAAAATAGAAGTTACCACAAGTCTTCTTCCAGTATCTATATTGTTAGTTTATTTCTTTTGATAACAATGAGGTGTTAACCTAATGGTACGGGTCTTGGATAGGTTCAATTCTACTAAGTAGCACCCCTTCCCCTTCTCTTTTGATAACATTCAACAATGAAGTATTAGCCTAGTTGTAAAGACTCTTGATTTGCAAGCTTAATTTATGGGTTTAATTCTAGTGAGCAATGCTGAGTTATAAAGTTTTAATTGGACTACACATCTTGGGGTGTGAATATATTATAGTTATTTTAGGTTTCAATATCCTCCCCCTCATTTGGGATAGGTATTAGGCCTCACAAATTTGAATAATAATATTTTAAAAATTTAGAGTACATTAGATTATCAAAGAGAGAGTCTAGAGAAAAAGCCCAATAGTGTTGGGGATATCTTTTCAAGTTTTTATCCTTACATCCCTTTCCCTCCCCACCACCGCCCCTTCCGTCCAACCCTCCTACTTTGATAACATTCAATAGTCATTTAAGCATTTGTAATTTCACCTCACTTATTGAGGGGTTTTAGAATCTTGAAATAATTATAATATAGATACACTTCAAAATATATAGTCTAATTAGAACTTCAAGACTCAACAATGCCTACCAAAATCAAACCCATGACTTGGAGATTTTAAATCAAGAGGCTTACCACTAGGCTAAAACCTCCTTTTGGGGGGTGTGGGGTGGTGGGATGGTGAGTGTGGTGGTGTGTTGGAACCCAAAGTAAGTAAAACATAGTGTGTTAGAACCTAAAATAAGTAAAATATAGGTACACACCAAGATATATAGTCTAAACAAAACTTTATAGAACTCAGCATTATCCATCAAAATCAAACCCATGATATAGAGCTTCCAAATCAAGTGTCTTACCACGAGGCTTGCACCTCATTGTTTTTTACCCCACTTGTCTATTGCTCATGTCTTTTTAAAACTACATTAACATATCCTAAGAAGCATCGATGAGGATACATCAACAGGGCTATGTTAATGGGCATGTGTCAACCCATTCACCTTATTAACGTTTCATCATTGATGAACCATGATATCGGGTCCACGATATTGGAGCTTGCCATGCGATGTCGGATACTCGATATCGCATCCAGCCTCATTGCATATAAATAAGAGGTGGGTGCACTTGGTTTGCATAGTTAATTTTAGTCTCTTACCCAAACTCTTGCCTTTTCTCCCTCTCAGAGTTAGAATTATTTTTGTGTGCCCGCAGTAGGAGTTATAAAGTGAATAGATCTTTATTCAAGCATTATGTACCTGAGCACATCTTATGTACAACAATAAAGACGAACTTTGTGATAAACCTTGTAGTATTCAAAATAGATTAATTAATGTTAATTGTTGTTATTTAATGCTTTCCTTAGTTAATTAATGATTCTCTCTCACCCTACAACTCTCCTAAGTAAGTACACATAGTACAATCACTTCGAGCATGTGTGTAACACTTGGTAACCCAATAATGATTAGCATTTGGTAATCCTAGTAGTGTTGCACTGGTTTAGGATGTGTACGGCAAGTGAGAACGGATATTGGTGTTAGAATCAGTAGCCTAGTTAATAAGTAGTCAAATTAATTTAGTTACTTAGTTATCTCTCTCCTCCCTTATTAGCAATAGGACATAAAAACACATAAAAAGTATAAAAATCATATGCCTCAAGTTTACTTAAACTATACAATTGTGACATACAAGTAAGCTTGGGAAGACAACGATTAACCAACCCATTCTTATTCCATCAAGGCGCATAAGCACTTAGTCCTTGGAATTTGACCGAATCGTGTGTGCGCGCTTGTATTCATATGGTTGAGCATAGGGATATCTTGCCGCTCATCATTGGCACCGTTGCTAGGGACTTTGTTGTTTGTGTGCTAACTAGAACATAGGAAATCTTTCACATCGTTGGAATGAACCCTTAGGGTTGGTTAAAGAAAAATAATAATATATAATACATTGCACACTGAATAGATAATCATGTCTCCTTCTTCGTACAAAAGTGCTTCACCACCTAGGTCTGATATAGGGAACAATCGGAGACATAGTACACATGATAATCTGCTAGTCCCTTAATAGTTTTGTGTGGTATATGTTCATCCTAATGAATATGTACTAAACTTTACCTTTATTCTTCACCAGGATGAACAACTGTGTTGACGAGACTTAGAAGGTAACATAGTGTTATCTCCTAATCACTCTGTCCCGAGCATGCTTCTTCGTGATCTCACACGAATTGGTATGCAACACTTACAGGCAGGGTACGTTGTGCATGATCATGACTCGAGAGAGTATCGACCCATGGAGGCACAACGTCAAAGGGATTTACAACAAGAGAGACATCATGAATCTATGAAGGGAAAGTTGTCGCAGAATGTCCCACATGTCCTAAGCGAAAATGAGGGTGGTGAACCTGCCTCAGGCAGTCGCCCACACAATGATGTTCCTCCTGTTGACTTCGGTCAAGGGGTTGTGTATCAGAATCTTTACTCAACTATCCATACCCTGGATTCTGGTATTGATCGACACAAAGGGTTTGAAAAAGGAACATAAGCACATGACAAAAATGGACATTTTGATCGAAACTGCGATCGTGACCCCGACCACCAAAGAGAAGGAAGCAAGCACTGACATGATGATAGTCCTTCTTTTTTTTCACCTTCATCATCTCCTTCACCCTCTCCTTCAGGATTTGGATGCAATCACAAGGAAAAAGACCATGAGGATAAGGGTAAATGAAATGAGAGTGATAGACAAAATAGTCAAGAAAGGGGATGAAGGCACTCTAGAGAAACACATCGTGAAAGAAGGGAGAGTAGGGAACAACATAGGCATTATAGACACCATAGATGGGATGATCACGATGAACCCCTACTCGCTACTTGAAGTATGTTAGACATAACTAAGGTCGTTAGGCTCCCAACAAGGCACCAAAAAGATAGTAGGATCAAGAGATTAGACATGAACAACATCCCATGATTTGAAGGGAGGTACAACGTTGATCCTGAAAATCATATACAAACATTTCATAATTCATGTGCCTTACAAAACATAGAAAGCAAATGGCAAAAACTTAAGTTGTTCCCATAGACCCTAGTCAAAGAAGCAGAGAGTTGGTACCGGTTCTTAGAACCAGAATCCATTCGTAGGTGGAGTACCATGTTAGAATTGTTCAATGATAAGTACCAAACGTATTCCCGAGTGTCCAACCTACGAAAGCAAATCCAACGCTGGAAACAAGGAGGACATGAACCCTTACATGCTGCCATGGGTCAATATTATGCACTGTTACATCATTGTCCCGACCACGGTTATTCGTAGAGAGATCAACTATGCCATCTCGTAGATGGGCTTAGGCATAAAACACGAAGAACCCTTGGGACGTATGCCCAAGGGAGGCTATCTAAGTTTAGGACCCATCAAGTTCAAAGATTATTGGAGCAAGTTGCTAAAGAAGAAGGTGAGCTAAGGATAAGAGAAAGTGCGAAGGATTATAACAGAGATCCTTCCCTCTAAAAGAGGGGAGTAAGCTTCTATGAGGATGAAGAAGAGTCACCAGTTAAAGAGATAGTGAATAAGAAAACCTTGCCTATCCAAAAATTAGCATCAGAAGTATCGGCAAAGGTAGACCAAATGTGGGATTCCCTAGATGATAGATTTCAAACCATTCTTAAAATAGTAGAGGAGTCTAGAGAGCAAGGTAGTGATCACGAAAAAAGAAAAAAGAGAGAAACTGAACATGCACATAACAAAGGTAAGGGCAAAGTTGCCATCATCGAAGAAGTTGTGGATTCAGATACAGACAATGATAGTGGATGCAAGATATGCCAATATGACCATCTTAAGGGATGTTGCCCTATAATCTCACATCTGCAGGAGTTTAGGGTGTATGCACTCAACCCACGATTAAACAAAAGGTAAACACCCCAAAGGTTACCTTATCCTCAAGGTGACTCAAGATAGTTCCACCAACCCTTAACATATTATCCAAGTGGAACTCCACCACAACTAATCAAGCAATATCAACAGTGGCAATACCCACAATCATGGGAAATGCCACCACCAAGGCAACAGTATCCTTATCGGCAACCTAACCCATATGGATATTACGTGCAGTAGCCAGTCTCTCCACGTGACTCTACTAGCTATGTCACTCCTCAACCTCACTACCAAGCCCATGAATATTATAGGACTCCTTCTCCTAGGATTGATGTTCCACAAACATACCATCCTTCTCATCCGGTTGCACCTCTTCCACCCTTAACTCCATTACCACATGCTCTAGCTATGCAGGGTAAAATCCCTACCCAACCCTAGCAACGTAATGCCGCAAGGGTTGTTAACCCTCAACCTATTGTTGGTTCTAACAACCACATGAAGGAAAGACCTTTCTTTAGAACCAACAATCCAACTAAGCCCTTGCAACCACAAGCAACTGATTCTTCAACTGCCTCACTATCACTTGAAGCTTCAGAGCTCCCTTCAACCCAAAAACCATGCTCAATGCATACAGTCATGTTAACTCATGCCATCATCGATTGGATAAAAGCTGGCCATCTTCTCGGGAAATTCTCTGATCTTGGGAGTCCTCTGATATATCTACAAATCACTAGAAATGAATCATGCAAGGCTCTTTTGGATTTAGTTTCTGGTGTCAACTTGATTTCTCAAGAAATGTACAAAGCTTGGAACATGCCTCTGCTCAAAAAGAGTAACATTTGTTTAGAGTTGGCCGACCAATCCATCACTGTCCCGTTTTGACTAGTGGAGGACATTGTCACCACTATTTGTGGGTGGTTGTATCCAGCTGACTTCCTAGTGATTCAAGTAAACAATGATAAGGGGGACTTCCCAATCATAATGGGAAGAGCATGGCTAAGCATAGTTTACACGCACCTAGGAATCCACGATCTTTCCCTGAAAATATCAAAGAAAAATACATTTGGAAAGATCAAGAAGAAGAAAGTTCCATGCATCGCATACAGTGACTCAGGGTGTAATTGCATGCAGAAGTCATGGTTCGTGCAACATTTACCATTGCCTGCATGCAATCAGTGTGCAAAAGTGACTGATATACAAAGATGCCTGTTTGTAGCAGCCACAAGACAAGAAGGCACCTAGTGGCTAACAGTTGATCAAGAGAGCAGTTCAACTATATGCATGGAACCAATTGAGGGTTTGACTTGCACTTACATCGATAGCATATACACATTAGAGCAAGTCCATCCTTGATAATATCAACTAGGGAAAGTTGGAAATCCTTGATAAGTTTAAGTAAGAGCCCCTTGAGCTAAAATCATTACCCATCGGTATGGAATACATGTTTCTTAAAAATGGAAAATTGGTAATTATTAAAGCTAAGCTCACTTTGCCACAAAAAGAGAGACTGCTAAAGGTAATAAATAAATGGTCGAAAGCCTTCGCTTGGTCATATCCTGAATTAACTAGAATAGATCCTAGGATATGCCAACATAGAATTTACACTGACCCCTCCATGAAGCCGCAAAGACAACCACAGAGGCGATTGAACCCAAAGCTAAAGCAAGTAATTAAGGATGAAATTGAATAGCTTCTAAAAGTTGGGTTCATATACCCCATTGTTGATAGCGAATGGGTTAGCCCCTTAGTTATAGTGCCCAAAATGGAGGCAAATGGAGGGTGTGCATAGATTTTAGGCTACTAAACATGGCAACATTCAAGGATCACTTTCCATTGCCATTTGTTGGCCAAGTCTTAGACACCATTACAGGGCATCGCTACTATAGTTTTCTGGATGGGTACAGTGGGTACAACCAAATACAAATAGCCCCAAAAGACAAAGCCAAGACTACGTTCACTAGTCCTTTGGAAACATTTGCATACAAATAGATGTCGTTTGGCTTGTGCAATGCCCCTACAACATTTCAACGATTAGTTCTAAGCATATTCCAGCAGTAGATAGGAAATGGAGCAAACTTTGATCAAGCCTTGGACTAGTTAGAGCAAGTATTAAAACAATGTGTAGAAACTAATTTAAGGCTCAACTAGCAGAAAAGCCATTTGATGGTCCAAAAAGGCATTGTACTAGGACATAAAATCTCACAAACAGGGATAGAGGTAGACCCCCAAAAGATCAAAGTTATCCAAGGAATTACCCGTCAACCAGAAACTGTAAAGGATATCCGATCATTCCTTGGACACACTGCCTACTACAGAAGGTTTATTGAGAACTTTTCAAAGGTTGCAAAACCATTGGTTGAATTAACGAAAAAGGATGTACCTTTCAAATGGACCAAGGAATGCGAACTAGCTTTCCAAACTTTAAAACAGAAGCTAGTAGAAACACCTATTCTACAAGTTCCTGACTGGTCTAGGCCATTCCACATAATGATTGACACATCCAACTTTTCCTTAGGAGCTGTACTTACACAGTTAGATGACCAAAAACATCCTTATTACATCCACTATGCAAGTAGAAGTATCACTGGTGCACAACTTAATTACACTACAACAGAGAAAGAATTAATGGCTGTAGTGTTTGTACTAGAAAAATTTAGGCACTATGTCTTGGGGTATAAGGTATTCGTACACACAGATCATAGTGCAATAAGGTTCCTAGTGAATAAGCCAACGGTAAGCCCTCACATCATACGATGGCTTGTAATCTTACAAGAGTTCAATCTTACGATGATCGATCGTAAAGGCACTGAGAACATAGTTGCTGATCATTTATCTCGATTGCGATGGGACAACAAAAAGGATGAGTATCCAATTTCTGATTATTTCCTAGATGAACTACTCTTTGCAAGTGTAGTGAATGATCAATTAACCATGGAGACAAATTGGTATAGTAGCATTCTCACCTATCTCCATACACAACAAATACCACAAGGGTTTGATGCTAAAAAGAAACAATAATTTCTTCACCGACCCAAGTATTTTATGGAAATTAATGGGTAACTTTACAAAGTATGTCCTCATGGCTTGGTCCGATGGTGTGTTCCTAATGAAGATAAACTACGAGTTCTCCAAGACACTCACAAGGGTCCTTGTGGGGGTCATTACACCGGGAGATGAATAGTCATTAAGATCTTACTTGTAGGATATTATTGGCCTACATTGTTTCTGGACGTCCATCATTTCATCTAATCTTGTGAGCATTGTCAACATGATTGAGGGATGACTGCTATAATGGAGGGTCTGCAATAATGGACCTAACCTTTAGAACCCTTCGACATTTGGGGAATTGATTTTATGGGGTTGATTACACCAATGTCCATTGGAAAAGCTTATATTATTGTTGCCATTGATTACCTTACAACATGAGCAGAAGTAGCTGCTATTAAGGATTGGACATCATCTACAGTTGCATGATTTGTTCAACAACAAATCATAAATAACTTTGGTGTGCCTCATGCACTTATTTGAGACAATGGTACACACTTCACAGGTGCAACTTTTCAAAAATTAATGCAACACTTAGGGGTTGAGCACAAATTGACCACACCATATCACCCCCAAGCGAATGGTCAAGCCGAAGTCACTAATAGGGAGATTACGAAGATATTGACAAGAACCATTAGCAAGTTTAGGTGAGACTGGAGCACTAAACTGAACGATGCTCTTTGAGCATATCGCTCCACATGGAAACTCCCTATAGGCTATTCTATGAGTTAGTGTATGGTAAATTACCAACACTTCCCATTCAACTTGAGCTCCGTACACTATCCATGGCATGTGACCTCAACCTTGACCTCGATCTAGCACAAAAACAATGGTTGATGACCCTTAACTTGCTAGATGAGAACCGATTGTCCACCTTGTCATCTAATGAATTGCATAAGGCCTTCAATAAATAACGTCGGCATGACCTAAGGAATAGGAAAGTTAAATATCAACTGGGAGATAAGGTTCTCTACTGGAATCCCACACATGTGCCACAACATACCAAATTTCAAATGCTGTGGGAAGGATCTTATGTCATTCATGCAACTTTTTCTTTAGGGGCCATGATGATATACAAACCTGAGAGCCTGAATAAGAAACTTTTAGTCAACATCCAACAAACTAAACCTTTCCATGAGCTTAGGATAGCTAGTACTCATACTACCTTTGTTGGTGGACAGCCTTGCTTGCTATTTTGGATCTCCTCCTTCCAACTCAGTCGTGGGGGAGATGGCCACCTATGCCAACCATTCTAGGCCCTCAATTATTTTTGTATTTTTGTTTTGCACATTTTTCAATCTTTCTTATTTTTGTTTGACACCATCGTTCATATTTTTACTATTTCTTTGTTTGGTTGATTTTCTTTCATTCATCACACAATAAGTGCTCCTGATGGTGGATTGAATTATATAATATTGATTGCTAATGTTTGGTTTTTACCTTTGAATTATGATGTTGATATTATGATATGGTCCTTTTGATAAAACATGCAATGAGCCCACGCTGTCCATTCATCCATTCAACTTTGTGGTCTCCCTTAGTTTTGGAACTGTACTATCCCTTTTTCTAAATAAACTTATTAATAAATTGGTGGCTTGGTATTTTTCAAACCAGGGAAGGACTCAATGCTTGACAAGGATGTGACTTCAAGGGGATTCGATGCATTTGTGCTGGCCATTCTCTTGGGTCCTTGGATGCTTCTTCTTGGGTTTTCTGCCATTCTACCATTGATCAAATATCAGGAAGCTGAGTGAATAAAAATAAGTCTTTGCATGGTGTGGTTCTCATGCAAAAGAAAAAAAGAAAAAAAAAGAAATAAAGAAAGTGAGAATTCAAAGCACACCCCTTAGACATAATAAAGTAATATGGGCTATAAGCATTGGTTATGGCATTGGAAAGACATGTTACCCATGCCCGAAGGTTCCCTCTAACTAAGGCCCTTTTTTGCTTCTTGCTTCTCCATCTCGCTCTCCTTGGAATGGTGGTGACTCTTTGTGGCATTTTTGTTGCTTCAAGAGGATGGATTGGCCAAGTGTATTGATGCAAGGTCACTGAATGTGGTTGGTTTGAGTCCAGATTTGGAATGAGTTTTACTCAGTCACATTAACCATGATATACACAAGGGAATTTACACAACCTTGGTCTTGGGATTCCATTCCATTTCTACTCTCCATCTTTCTTTCCATGTTCCACCTCATTGCCGATTTTATGATTAGTTCATATCTTGGTTGATGCATTATTTTTGCTTGGTAAATTCTTGTGGGTAAGTTTTTAACTTTTGCTTCCAAATGACATTCCTAGAGCCTATGGACTCTTTGTTTTGTGGGTTTGTTAGGGCATAAAGGGCATGAGCCTACTTTGGGGNCGATAGTAATAAGATGGAAAAATATAAGGAATAAGAAAGATGGGAAAAATAACAANACTATCAAAGGTTCACTCTTAATCGTGTGGGCCCTAGCACAAATTTTTTAATTTCTCCATTCTACTACTTGCCTAACCCCTACACCTTGGGTAGTTATCAGTAATAAATCTCTAACCCAGTTTTTGCCATAACCACAACCCAGCCAATGCACTTTACATCAAGGCAAGGTATCAACTGCATTGTGGTATACTTATCCTTGCTCATTCGTGACTGTGTTGTATGTGTAGATGGTGATTACATAGATAATGGACTAGGGTAGGAGGGAGCACTCGGGATGGACTAGAGCTAGAGCATTTATGCTGGGAACAAGTTTGATCGTGTGATTATGGATAAACAACAGAATGCATAATCTCGGCATTGGCAGCAACGCGCCTCATTTTTCTTTTTCTCTTTCTCTCTCCCTTTCTCTTCAATCCATCGAATGAAGGTCTGGATGTCACTTATGTACAATGTTCACCACCATGGGTATGAACACTAATGTTGTAATGTATTGTCAATCTGTTCACCGGGCACTTAGAGTCTACCATCCTGTTTCACTACCAGATTTCATTTAGTCAATAAGCCCATACCTTCCCAATATTTTGTAAGGAACTCGAGGATGAGTTTTCATTCAGTCGTGGGGGTATGATGAATTGCAATATCGAATCCGCAATATTAGAGCTTGCCATGTGATGTCAGATACCTAATATCATGTCCTACCTCATTACTTATAAATAAGAGGCGAGCGCACTTGGTTTGCATAGTTAATTTTAGTCTCTTACCCAAACTCTTGCCTTTTCTCCCTCTTAGAGTTAGAATTATTTTTGTGTGCCTATAGTTGGAGTCATAAAGTGAACGGATCTTTATTCGAGCATTGTGTACCCAAGCACATCTTGTGTATGGCAATAAAGACGAACTTTGTGATAAACCATTTAGCATTCAGAATAGATTAATTAATGTTAATTGCTATTATTTAATGCTTTCCTTAGTTAATTAGTGATTCTCTCTCACCCTACAACTCTCCTAAGTAAGCACACACAGTATAATCACTTCGAGCATGTGTGTAACACTTGGTAACTCAATAATGATTAGCGTTTGGTAATCCCAGTAGTGTTGCACTGGTTCAGGATGTGTACGGCAAGTGAGAACGGATACTGGTGTTAGGATCAGTTAGAGCCTAGTTAATAAGTAGTCAAATTAATTTAGTTACTTAGTTATCTCTCTCCTCCCTCATTAGCAACAGGACATAAAAACACATAAAAGTATAAAAATCATATGTCTCAAGTTTACTTAACCATACAATCATGACATACAAGTAAGCTTGGGAAGATAATGATTAACCAACCCATTCTTGTTCCATCAAGGTGCATAAGCACTTAGTACTTGGAATTCAATGAGATCGTGTGTGTATGCTCGTATTCATATGGTTGAGTGTAGGGATACCTCGCCGCTCATCAATCATACTTTCACAATTAACTGAAAACTCATTCTTAACTAAACAAAAATGAGATCAACTTTCTTACTAATTGATTACCTCTAAGTGCCATATTATACAGATTACAAAAATTGGTGCATTTTACAACAAAAATTTGAATACTTAGATAAAGAATAGTAGAAGCTTATGAAATGGATAGAGGCAAGATAAAGTTTTTACATAGTGCTTATAGGTAGAGGTTCCTATAATTATGAGGATCCTTCATCATATCCCAGTGTTGCTGGAGGTTGAGACTATCCTACTACTGCATTTGGAAATTGGAATGCATCCAGGAGTGCCTTCATTTTCTCCTCTTTGCTCTATGGATCATAGATGTTACAAGCAACTTTACCTAGATTAGCTAGTGCTAGGATATCCCACAAGCATGGTAATGAAGAAAATAGTTCATTCATGTTGACGAATTGGGCTGTGAATGTTTTATGTTTAACATCGAATGTTTTGACAAGGTTCTACAACTCCTGGTAGTCATTCATCCTATTGGTTAGGTTTTCAATAATAAATCATTGATCTGTGAATGTATTTCTGAGAACTTCAAGCTTTGCATTGGTGATGAAGCATCAAAGTGTTGCGTTGATGGGTCCCCATCAATGTGGTGTTGCCCCATCGATGGGGTCGCATCGACATAGCGTTTGCTATATTTATGACGCCCCATCAATGCAATATTTGTTCTTTGCCTATAAATATGCATCATCTCACCATGTATTGACATTCTTTTGTTAATAGAGTAGTCTAACTCTTGCAATTTTATTCCATAGTCTTAGAGAATAGTCAGTAAGTGCCTGCAGTGTGGATCTAAGTTAGTTGTACATTGTCTTATTTTAGTCACAATGTACTTGGACATATTCCATGAATAGCAAGAAGATTGAGATTAATCCTTATTCATTGTAGCACTTTGACTTAAACTAGATTTACTTTCCATACAATTTACTTTTCATGTACTTAGTTAATATTTATGTTTCCTTGCATATTAATTAATTGGTGGAATGAGCATGACTAGTTTCGAGCATAAACACGTATTTGCTTGGTGACCCTAGCAGCGTTATTGCTTGGTTTGCCTAGTAGCATAGTGCTTGGTAATCCCAGTAGTGAATACGTGGGTTTAGGACGTGTACGACGAGCTAGGAATGAACACTCATTGCCCGTAGGTTAGTTTAGACTTTACTTTCCATTGTTAATTAGTTTAAATAATTGATTTCTTTATTATCATTAGGAGTAGCTTAAGGCTGAAACAACATCAAGAATCATATGCCTCACTCTGGACTAAACCATACGTGACAAAGCTACCACTAGTCCAAGTGGGAAGACAGTGAACCGTGATCAATGCTTAACAATCTAGATGCACAATTAGTCCCATCCATGACATTTGACTGAATCATGCGTGAACACTTGTGATTCTTATGGTTGGGTGTAGGGGTACCTTGTCGCTCATCAATTGACTATTTATAACTTTTATTTTGTATCCTTACGGAGCTTGAATTCTACCTCATAGAGGAGGTAGGAGTTGATGACCTGCTTTTCTAACTCTATCCTCAGCCTCCCTACTATTAGCATTACCAAGTTTTCATAGAGAAGATTGGATAGCTCCATGTATTCCATCATCTCCTTGAGTTACAACTCATTCAGGTAAATTTTTACTTGATTGTATGTGTTCAGTTCATTAAAGATGGGTTGCCATACATTGCCTCTTTGCTAGAGTTGTTGGATAGTCTCATTTATCTTTACCTTGGCCAACTTGATCTCTTTCTTATTAACTTCTTTGAGCATTTCGACCTGGTCCTTATTGTGATTTTTCACTCTTTCAAATTTCAAGGCGACAATTTCAATTGTAGTCTTATGGCGAAGGGCATGGACTTCCTTCATCAAGAGATTTTTATTTTTGACAGCTGTTGGCAACCATTTGGGATTATCAACATTTCCTTTGGGTCTCATAACTAGTATCATAGGAAATGAAGGTGTTCCTTCAAACTTGAGTTTAGGTGCTTACTGGTCTCTGGCAACACTAAGGCCTAGATACATCCAAATAAACTTAGTGGTAATAGAGTGAACTAAGTGTAAATGTATGTTTGCTATTATGAATGTTGAAATGATTGAGTTTGTGTATGAAACTGTAGTTGGCTATTATAATAGAAATTCTGTTAACTTTGTTGAATACTGTGAGTCATTAAAGATTCCTATTTTGCTAAGTCACTTAGTCTATATAGTCTCTATAGTACGTTGCTTGAAACAAATAAAATTTCACCAAAATGCTTAAGTACAATTTCGTAGAAATTTACTTGTAATTTCCCCCAAAGAGACAGATCTACAAGAAAATTAGAAATAGAGCAAGCTTCAATGGATTTTAAAAGAGAAGACTAAAGAAAAGTAGATTTGTGTGAAATCTCAAATATTTAAATGAGAAAAATTGAACATGAGGAAACACTTTGAAATAAAGCTATTTCAATTTAATCTAAAATACCACAAATTATCCAAACCTTCTGAGCTCAACAAGCAAGTTCATAAAAGACACTCTTATTAAACTACCAAATGCTCTATAAATGACAAAATACAAGCTATTATTTGGCTAGTTAAATAGTTGTCAAGAATTGCAAATAATAGAGCTATCCAAAATGATTTAACAATTTCAAGATTGAAACATTAAGGAAAAGACTTTAAAAGATTGAAGCTATTTCAAGTCATCTCAAAATATCAAAGATTTTCTAGACCATTTAGACTCAAAAAAGGCAATTTCATAAGAACATTACTATTAAATTGCTTAAGATGCTTTTCGAAGACAACATAAGCTCTTATATGGAAACCAAATAGAAGTCTAGAATTATGTAACAATAGAGTTATAAGAGCAATTAGAAAATCCCAAAATTAAATGTCAAACACAATACTATCTAAACCATTAGCTAAACAACTAAAACAAGATAAGAAAAGTTTTCATTGGATTAAAACAAAGTAGTTGAATTGATGATACAATTAGCAAGCCATTCTTTACAAGTAATCTTCAATGATTCTTCCAAGTTTTGCCCAACCACCACCCCTACCCATTTATTGTACCCTTGAAGTTCTTTTTATAGTAACTTAGTTACTAAGATCATGAAAAATTAGGTTGAGTTACAAACACTATGGGGTTTTAGTCATAACGACCATAGGAAGTTATAACTTCTATAAAAGGTATAATAGCCAAATGTCCCGTTTATATAGGACGTTACATAATTATTATATATAAAAACAATAAATAATAAATAATAAAGTTATCAGGATCTACTTGGGAGTTATATTACTGGCGCTTAACTTGATGTTTACACCGTCTTGTTTACATAATTAAATGATAAAACCATGAAATTAATCCACACATTCCGGACCACTTGTGATCTTCATACTTCGCCATAAAATTGTTAAAAGAATTAAACGCTTCCATGATCTGCGACATCTCTATCTGGCCATGCGTCATGAATCTTCACTCTGACGCAGTCGCCTGAATTCAAGAGCAGTCCTTGGGTACAGTAATTATAATTTTTCATCAGAGTGATGGGTTCTTGAAGTTTGAAAATGGATCTCTGTTGTGGATTACGTTGCAGGCTTACGTGTAGCAAGAAGATACTTTGAGGTTTCTTGAAGACATTGTCAGGATCAACTTCAATCTTGGCCTTAAACCAGCCGATCGTAGTTGTGCACGAAGTAGTGGAAACCCCATTTGCGTGCCTCCTCTGCAATCTGCGTCTCAATGGGCGAGAAAACCTTCGTCAACAAATTCGTCTTCTCCAAAGATGACTACGTCAACGCCACTGTGGACGAAGCTCACAGAGAAGCCCAGGAAGCCTTCACGGCGGCTCTGGACGATCTCTTTGCCAAAACCCGCATGAAACCGACGCAAATCGGCATCCTCATCACCAACATAAGCACGTTTGTCATAGCTGGACTCCTTGATAGGACGATCAGTGAAGCAGGAGATGTTTGACAATTTCCTGTCCACTCTCGGGCTGGCTGCTTACAATGGCCAAAGTATCCCCCAGGTCGAAGCTCATGAGACACTGGGTTTGGCTCCGCTCATGGAACCACTTTTACAATAATAACATTACTATATCTTTAATGTATATATTTAGAGATCGAATGAGTCATACGACCACATTCAAATCCTCCATGAGCTTTCAAGCAAATGGGACATTGGATTGGTGTACAGTGAGAAGCAGATTTTCCTTGTTGCTCCGTAATTTTAGCGTTCCTTTGGAGAATAACACATGGGGAAGGATATGATCGCTGATGGAATAATGGTCTCATTGTTGTGGTATCTTCAGCCTTTGGTTGGATACCTTTTAGCCGAACAACCCCATCCACCATGTGGAGCATCCGAATAAGAACTAGGATCCATGGGATCCAACTCATCCATACTAGATGGAGGCCTTTTTTGGTGATCCTTCTTGAAGGTCTTTTCCATCAAAGGCTTTCCTTAAGGCCTTGGTTTTAAACCCTTATGGCTCCTCCCTTCTTTAAAAGAACCTTTGAACTTCGATGAAAATGTTGTTAATCATATGTTGGGGAATAGGAATATTCAGTGTCCTTGTACAGTGATTAGTAATCTCAATCTTGAACAAGTTTGAGTCTCTAACATCTATGTAGGATTTGTAGATTTTTTAGGCAGAGCTAACTTTTGGAAGTAAACTCTTCTATGTTGTGTCACAAATTCCACGGGCCTGGAATTTGCCACTTGCAAATGAAGTTGAGGATATACTTCAATCCAGACAATTAATGAAATTCCTAATGAAGCATGCTCCATTAAATGGCCTAAATGTGCCAACAATAGCTATCCTCCTCAAATCCAAGTTCACCTTGGCAAGTTGCTCTTGCTGGTTTGCTGCTCAACAGTTCGTAGACGATGATTATCATATGTGAGGACCAAGTTCTCTTTGTGAACTTGCGACATGTCATGGTTAGTGTTGTTTGTCATTGCTTTGAATAGTGATGTGTTGAAGATTGTCATTTCCTTGGCATTCTCAACCTCCTGGTACTTCTATTGAAGCTATTGAAAAACTTCATCTCTTATTAGTTTAGGCTTAACAATAATAGGATTGAAGAGATGGGCTTGTAATTTTGCAGCCTCAATGATCAACTATCGATTGGTAGTGATGGCCTCCTCAAGTTGGGCATTGCTAATTAACAACTTGCACCTTATCTCTAGTAGTTGTGACTAGGTTGCTAATATGTCTTTCCAGAGATCAAAGATCTCTAGAAGCCTTTGCCTGACTTTCACTAGTTGTTCCAACACTTCTTCATGTTGGACAACACTCATCTATTTGCTCCTTATTCTTGCTAATGCATGGATATATGCTATAGTATCAATGTCAGGAACTAATGCAATAAAAGCATTTAAAGCTTTCCCCACATGGTCTGCCACCATCTCTATTATTATAATCAGATTTGAAAACACACTACAAATGCTCTAGAGAAATTATTAGAACCCTACAAATCTAAATAAATTATTATAGGCAAAATATTGCTTGTAGCAGGTCAAGAAACACTATAAATCACTCTCAAAACATTCTAAACTCTAGCAAACATTTGCTGTGATAACAAAATGAAAATAGTAAAAATAGCACAAGAACACAGAGAGTTATGTGGTTTGGGCCCTTTTTACTCTACTTCCACAACAATGTTGATCTGCTTCTATTCTTCTCAAATCTTCAGGACATAAGCCGTCCTTGTAACTTTTCCAAACACCTAATCTATTATTCCAACAGATCTCAGATCAACACCAACAAGACTCACGTCTCCAAGGTAAAACCTTAATACAATGCTTTCACTTCAAAGCACACACTAAAGGCTACCCCAAACCTTCTATTTATGAAGAAACATGAGGACCAAACCCCAATCCTAATACATATGGGATAAAACACCAAGCCTCCTATTTATGAGGAAACATGAGGACCAAACCCCAATCCTAATACATGTGGGATAAAACACATCCCTATATCAAATGCAACATAAAAGGAAATATAACAATTAATGTATTTGTCTTCATTTTTCCAACAAACTCCCCCTTGAAGACAAATCCAACCAGCCTTTAAAAGATGTGCACTTCTGATTAAGCTTCAGTTATCCCAAGCTTCTTCCTACAGAAAATGTGTTTTTCAGCTATCACTGGTTTTGTTAAAGCATTAGCAACGTTGAGCTTTGTATGGATTTTTTGAACATGCACCAAGCCATCCTCTATGATTTCTCTTATGAAGTGGAATCAAACATCTATATGTTTTGTCCTAGCATGAAAGGAAAAATTCTCTGCAAGATGGATTGCACTCAAACTATCACAAAACATAGCATACCTTTGTTGTTTTAATCTAAGAGATTGCAAAAATATCTTCATCCATAACATCTCCTTGCATGCTTCTGTGAGGGCTACGTACTCTGATTCAGTTGTAGATAAAGTTACTAGTGGTTGTAGATGTGACAACCAACTCACTGCTGCACCACCAAAAATAAATGTGTACCTTGTAGAAGATCGTCTTGTATCATGATCAGCAGCAAAGTTTGCATCTACAAAACCTTCAATGTGCAGATTAGCATCTCCAAAACATAAGCAATGTGCTTTTGTGCCCTTTAAATATTTTAAAATCCATTTGACAGCTAACCAGTGATTCCACCCATAGTTGGTCATAAATCTACTAACTACTCCAATGGCATAAGCAATATCAAGACATGTACAAACCATGACATACATCAATGACCCAACAGTAGAAGTATATGTGATATTTTTAATCTTTTCAAAATCCTTTTTTGACTTTGGACAGTCCTTCTTTGATAAATTAAATTGTGCTGAAAAAGGTGTACTTACAGGTTTTGCATCCTCGATGTTGAAATGCTTTAAAACATTTCCAATGTAATCTTCTTGACTCAACCACAACTTCTTCTTTTTTCTGTCCCTGTAAATATTCATACCAAGAATTTTCTTTACCTGTCCCAAATCCTTCATAGAAAATTCTTTGCCCATTTCCAATTTTAAACGTTTTATCTCTGCTATATCATTTCTAGCAATTAGCATATCATCAATATACAACAACAACACTGTAAATTTACCTAAAACATCTCTAGAAAAATACACACAGTGGTCTAGGTTGTTTTTTTGATAAGATAGCTTCTTCATGAAATTATCAAACCTTTTATACCACTGTCTAGGGGCTTGTTTCAAACCATATAAACTTTTTTTCAGTTTACAAACCAGACCTGAACCTTGTTGTTCTTCATACCCTTTTGGCTGTTTCATGTAAATTTCCTCCTCCAAATCTCCATGGAGGAATGCTATTTTTATATCAAGTTGTTCCAACTCTAAGTCCATGCAGGCCACCAATGATAGCACTAAATGTATAGAAGAGTGTTTTACTACTGGAGAAAAAATTTCTTGAAAGTTAATACCTGGTTTTTGTGCATAGCCTTTCACCACCAACCTAGCCTTGAAACATTTTTCCCCATTTGCCTCTGATTTAATTCTATATAACCAACTACACTACAAGGGTTTTCTCCTTTTTGGCAACTGAACTAGCTCTCAGGTTTTGTTCTATTAGAGTGATTCCCATTCATCATTCATAGCTGCCTTCCACTTTGTGGCATCAACACATGTCATGGCTTCCTTCACTATTTCTGGTTCACCACTATTGCTGTAAAGTATATAATTCAATGAGGGAGAGTACCTGTTAGGAGGTCTGGTAGTTCTGGTTGACCTTCTAACCTAATGAGACACATCTGTAGCTTGTTGTTCAACATCTTCTACCTCATTTTCTTGCTATCCTGCATTTTCTCCTTGCTGTTCTAAGTTCTTAGCTTGCTGCCATGTACTTTCAACATGTTGTCCAAAGTTTCTAGATTTGGAAAATCCATGAATTTCATCATTTTCAATTTCTTTAGTCACACTAAAAAGAGTCCTTATGCTTTTTGAGCCATTTCTATCATTGTCTTTCTTTTGCAGCTCACTAAACATCACATTTTCTCTAAATTTAATGTCCCTTGATCTCACTACACATTTCAATTCAAAATCCCAAAGTTTGAATCCTAACTCATCTTCTCCATATCCAACAAAAATGCAACTTTTAGCCCTGTCCTCCAACTTAGTTTTGTTTTCCTTTGGAATATGCATAAATACCTCACATCCAAAAACTCTTACATGATTGTATGAAACGTTTTTACCTTTCCAAACAACTTTAAAAACAATATTATCAATTGAGAAATGTGGATACCTGTTCACCAAATATGCAGCAGTCATAATTGCCTCTCCCCAAAATGTCTTAGGTAGGCTTGCACCTGAAACCATTGTTCTAGCATGATCCAACAATGTTCTGTTGCATCTTTCAGCAACTCCATTTTCCTGTGGTGTACTAGGAGGGGTACGAATGTGCCTAATTCCTTTGATGTTGCAAAAATCAGCAAATAATCTATAAGTGTACTCCTCACCATTATCAGTTTGCAAACATTTTATTTTCATATCTGTTTCATTTTCTACTTTTGCAACAAATGTTTTGAAAACTGAAAACACTTCATCTTTTGAATTCAGCATATAAACCCAAACCTTTCTTGTACAATCATTTATGAAAGTCACAAAATAAATAGATCCACCAAGAGAAATGGGAGTCATAGGACCACAAACATGAGAATAAACCAATTCTAACTTATTTTTCTTTCTGCTGTCCAAATCCCTACGAAAGTTTACTCTCCTAGATTTTCCAACTAAATAGTCTTTGCAATCAGTTTGAGCATAAGAAAATATAGGAATGAGAGTATGATTTTGAAGTACCTTTAAGCTTGACCAACCAATGTGTCCAAGATGTCTATGCCACACTTCAGAATTTTTTGTATCAGAAACTGTTGCAATAGAGTTGCATGAATCTGCCATCAATGTATATAAGCTGCCCTCCTTTTCTTTCAGAATGGTCATGATTCCCTTGGAAATCCTCCAATGTCCACCTCTACTACTAAAATTCAGACCTAAATCATCCAACTGTGGAACTGAAATCAACTTCTTTGTAACTTTAGGAACATGTCTAACGTTATCTATTGTCACCTTTGGCATCCCTGCTTGTTGTAGACTTATACTTCCAATTACAAGAACTTTTAAAGCTTTTCCATTAGCAACATATACAAAACTAGATTCAACTTTATGATAGGATGCAAAACAAGACTTATTTGGATAAGTATGAAAGGAGGCACCTGAGTTAATCAACCAGATGTCACTGCTACATCCATATGCCACCATTGTACATTGTTCTTGAATCAGAAAACTAATGTTTTCATCAACTACATGTACCTTTGATGTTCTTTCTTCCGAGTTCTTCTCCTTTTCTTTATTTTTCTGTGCTTTCCATGCAAAGCAATCCTTCCTCAAATAACCTTTTTTCTTGCAGTACTAGCACTCTTGAGTTTGAGTTCTGCCATGTGATACTCCTCTATCTGTGCTTCTCCCCCTACTTGGAAAACGTCTCCTACTTCTACCTCTTTCCTCTGCTACATGAACATTTCCAGATCTAGAAGACTCATCTACTCTTCCTTCTGAATCCTGAAGTGTAGACACAACCTGTTAAAATGTCATAGATAAAACACTCATAGAAGTAGTAATAGGTGTCACAATTGTAGACCAGGAATCAGGTAAGGATTCTAATAAAGCATAGGATTTAACTAAATCTGGAATAATAATTTTATATTCCACCAACTTATTTAGATTTCCCATCATCTCATCCAAATGATCTTGAAATGACATATCAGATCTCTTCTTGCATCTAAAAACTTTCTGATAAATGTGAAAGGTATTCAAACCTAATACTTTATCAAACCTATTCTTTAGCGTTTTCCACAAATCATGCGGATCCATATTAGGTTTGATTGAGGCCAAAATCCTATTACTTAGGGTTGGATGAATGAAAGATAATGCCCTAGTCTTAATTTTCCTCTAATTAGCATTTGACATTCCTACTGGTTAAGAGGGTTCTAGGGCCTCTTACACTACTTTTGTGCTAAAACAACCTTCATCAAAATGCTTCAAACGTTCTGGTTCATTCCTACCAATCTTTTCGATGTTTGCAGCCTCTCCATCTTTTTAAATCTAGCTTTGATACCAGTTGTTATAATCAGATTTGAAAACAATTAGATCTGAAAACACACTACAAATGCTCTAGAGAAATTATTAGAACCCTACAAATCTGAATAAATCATTAGAGGAAAAATATTGTGTTTTAGCAGATCAAGAAATACTATAAATCACTCTCAAAATGTTCTAAACTTTAGCAAACATTTGCCATGATAACAAAATGAAAGCAGAATGAAAACAGTAAAAATAGCACAAGAACATAGAGAGTTATGTGGTTTGGGCCCTTTTTACCCTACTTTCACAACAATGCTGATATGCCTTCTATTCTTCTCAAATCTTTAGGACACAAGCCATCCTTGCAACTTTTCGAAACACCCAATCTGTTATTCCAACAGATCTCAGATCAACACCAACAAGACTCACATCTCTAAGGTAAAACCTTGATACGATGCTTTCACTTCAAAGCACACACTAAAGGCTATCCCAAGTCTTCTATTTATGAAGAAACATGAGGACCAAACCCCAATCCTAATACATGTGGGATAAAACACCAAATATCCTATTTATGAGGAAACATGAGTACCAAACTCTAATCCTAATACATGTGGGATAAAACACATCCCCACATCAAATGCAACATAAAAGGAAATACAACAATTAATGTATTTATCTTCATTTTTCCAACACTCTACTACTATCTCCTAGTCCTTTTGTGAGATGATTAGGGTTGTTGCCACTTCTCCTTTTTCTAGCATAACAAAAAAAGCTTCTGCATTCCCAAAAATTTTAAGAAATGTTTATCATGGTGATGAAGCATTAAAGTGTTGCATTAACAAGCCCCTGTCAATGAGGCCCCATCAATGCAGCCTTGTTGACGTGGTGTTGCCCCATTGATAGGGCCATGTTTGTTATGTTTATGAGGCCCTGTTGACGCAGCTCCACAATAAAGTCTATAAATACACACTCACCTGCCATGTTTATGGGAGTCTTATCATAGTTGAAGCAGAGCTCTTGCAGTTTCTTTTTCCTAGAGTTAGAATATTTTCCAAGTGTTCACAACAAGAGTTATTGAGTGTACAGATCTTTATTCGAGCACTATTGTACCTGAGCATGGCAATGTGTATAGCAATAAAGACGAGCTTTCTAATAAACCTGGCAACACTTTGGCTAAATTAAATATTTTCTTCATACATTTAATATTTTCACCAATTTTATTTAATGCTTTTAAGTAAACTAAGTTAATTAAGATAAACCAAGCTAGCTTGATTAAATAGCAATTAATGAAGCACATAAGTATGACCACTTTGAGCATGTGCATGATGCTTGGTAATTCTAGTAACGCTTAACATTTGGTAACCCAGTAGTGTTATATGTGTTTAGAATGTGTATGAAAAGTGGGAACATATGCTTATGTTAGGATTAGTTAGGTGTAGTTAGTTAGATCAAGTTAGTAATTGAATTACTTCATTCCTTCCATTCTTTGTTTTAAGCACCCAAAACATGAAACATAAAAATAATAAAAATCATATGCCTCAATGATGAGTGGCGAGGTACCCCTACACTCAACCATAAAAATATGAGCGTTCACTCACGATCCGGTTGAACTTTGCAGATGAACTAGTTGTGGTATCTAGATAGTTACATGTTGATCGTAGTTTGCTGTCTTCCCACCTGGACTAGTATTCACTTATCATGTATGGTTTAGTCAAGAGTGAGGTGTATGATGTGATCCTAAACTAGTGTTGCTCCTAGAGACAATGGAAAATAATCTTGTTGTAAGCTAATAGGCAATGAGAAGCAAAATCTAAACTAGCCTAAGTGTGATGAGCATCCGTCCTTAATCATCTGTGCGCATCTTGGACCTCGTGTACTACTTATAGGATTACCAAGCGCATATTACTTGAGCGCTCCTAGATACACTAATGGGTTACTAAGTAGTTACACTTAAATGTTCGTGATTAAGTTGTACTCATTTTGCATTTAACAATAGGAATATTAAATGAAGGGAAAGAAATATTAATTAAAAAAACGATAAATAACAATAACAATTAAACAATTAAACTAAGTGAATGCTACAATGATGGAGCAATCTCGATCTTTATTGCTGATCATGTGTGTGTCTAAGTATGTCGCACTCGAATAAAGGTTCCGTACAATTACAATCATCACACTACGAGCATGCACTAGGGAAAGAATTGAAAATGGATTGAAAACTAACAAAAAGATCATACCCTAATATTGATTGACTCCCCCTTTTTTCTATGCACATGAATGTGGTATTTATAGGCTTACAGAGGACCCATAATATCGTGTATTCGATATCGTTATCCAGGCTACGATATCGCATACTCGATATCAAGGATCTGGTATTGGGGCTTGGCAAAACATGATTCATCATACCCCCATGATTGAATAACAACTCATCCTCAAGTTAGACAAAATGAGAACATGTTCGATTGATGACACAGTGGATAGGTATGGGATTATTTGAGTAACTAGGAATTACTCATGCCGTAGTGTGGAATTGAACAAAACAAAATTGGGACACATACATAGAATTGTTAAAAAACAAAATTTATTGGACTCATGTGGTTTCTAGTGGTGGTGGTTCCTCCATGGGTCTCTTCCCCTTATCTTGTGCTCCAGGCTTTGGAAATTGATGTCTCTAAAGGAGTGCCTGGAGTTTTTCTTCTTTGGTTCGGGGATCCTGTGCCATCCATGCTGATGTTCCAATGTTTGATGGAGTCGGCACCTCCCATGGACATGGCAGTTGCGAAAACATTTGGTTGGCCTTGACATACCAAGTCACAAATAGCCGTCATTCCTCTTCATAGGCTTTGGCTTTGTCCTTGTATTCTTGGTAGTTCGTGAGCCATCGGGCCAAATTTGCCATGACATCCTTTTATCCTTGGTAGCTAGTCTTGACCACCTCTAATTTAGAATTTTCCACTTCTAATTTCTGCAGCGTCTTCTTGTGCTTAGCAAATTCTATTTCATACTTTGCGTAGGTGGTTGCTACCTACTTTTCCAATTCTATCCTCGAGAGTCCTATTATCAACATGGCCAAGTTTGCATACCACAAGTTTGCCAACTCCATGTATTTTGTGAGATCTTGTATTTGCAGGTATCAGCTTTTTATTTCTTCTTGGTGGGCAAATGCATAAGTATCCAATATGGCTCGCTAATTAGCATTTTGAGCACTGAGTGTGTTAATGTGGGCTTTGGCCATATGGATTTTTTTTTCAACCACCTATTTATACATCCCCACTTGATCTCTAAAGTGCTCTTTGAGCATCTCATGTCGCTTGGCCTCGTTCTGCCATGTGCTTATTTCAATCGCTGTCTGTTAACGGATTGCACATACCTTTGCCATTGAGAGGGTTTTGTTTTCTCTAGCCAAGTGATTCATGTCCTGGTTGACCCTTATTAATTGTTCCCACAATTGTTAAAAATTTTCTTCTAGAACATTCTTTTATTTTTCTATTGTAGTCAACCGAAGATTGTCAGCGACAAGCTATTTATTTTTCTCTTGTAAGGCCTTGAGTGCTTTAGCATGTGCATATGTTTGAGCTTGTGCCTTGAAAGCATTCCAATCATCCTTCTCTTTCTCCTCCGCCACTCTTTTATTTTCTATCAACAATTTATTTAGTTTGCAAGGATGAATTGGGATGGATCTCACTATGTAGCTTGCAGGCTAACAAGCCTTTCTTAGAGTCTTTTTAACTCCTCCTCCACATGCTCAGCCCTAACCTCTACCATGACCAGCTTCCCTTTTGTGGAGATGAGGTCTGATTGAGTTGCTGTGACATTTTGAGGGATGTCAAATAGGGATATCATCAATTGTTCTATCTATAATAATAAATCTAGAACATTCTCATGCTCTAAAGGAACCATCGAGGGACCATCAAAGTTTAAGCATTGCGTGCTCCTATAAAATTTGTCGGTGGCATAACAAGGACATTGAATGATTATTTTATGTGGTTTGTGACCATTTCTGTGGCTCCCACTATATCTTGGTGCTACATGACCACTACTGTGGTGCCTTTACCAGTTTCTAATTGCACTTGAAAAGATGCAGTGTTCTCAGAGATTTGTTATGACTAGCATGATTCCCCTTCTGTTGTTTGGATAGATACCTTGCCCTGTGCATGATCAATTGAGACCGTGGGTCGTACAACATCATTGATGACCCTGAAGAGATTGGCCTCATCACGGCTTCCCCAACTGACCATTTCAGCGATGGCCCTGAGATGGTTTATCGATGGTCGATAGTCCTATGGCGGTGGTGGCTGGTCTTGCTGACCTGTAATTTGTGTGCTGGGTCCTACTTCTTATTCCTACTTAGGCTTTAGTGTCTCACCAACACTTTTCCTTGAGGCTAGTGGCTTCAATAATTCAGTGAATGAAGCATTTTGGGCCTTTCTGAGGATGTCATTGGTGTACCCCAGAATTCTAGCACGTTAGCACAGCTTCCTGATGAGACAGGGGAAGGGCAATGTGAACTTCCCTGTCTTACATTCTTCAAACTACCTTAAAATTTCTATAAGATATAGATGGGGTAGGTTGGCATTAACCTTGCCCATTAAGATGGCACTTCCTCTAGCCGCATATGTAGAAATTCTATTTAAACCTTTTGTGGGGAAGATGTGGTATGTGCCAATTTTGAAGTAGATTCTCTCTTCAAGTGTCATCTCTCCATATGCTTTGTCTTCCTTGCCGTATGCCCTTTTCAACCATATCTTTCGTGGATCAGCATCGGAGTGAGTGGATAAGTGAGCAACTTTTGGCCCTGTATTCAAAATGGCTTTGGTAGAGAAATCAATAGAAATATCACCAATATCAACAATGGTGCCTTCTTCTTTATTATGCCAAAATTGGTACGTCTCTCCCAGGTACCAATCACCACTTTCAGAGAGAATAGGCCACAGTGGGGATCCTCTAAGTTGGTCCTTGACTACTTCAAGAGCAAACTTAGTGAAAGGTCCAAAGTTAAGTTCCACAATCACAACTACTGACATGGACCTTTCATGTATTGCCTAAACACATTCCAGAGAAAATGTGAGATGTTGTCCTTGTTTAGGTGCTCTACCATCTTCTCCTTCGACATGTCTAATTGCACAGTAACAGGAGGTTCCTGATGGATGCTAAATGATTGTGCCTCCTATTTTGTACGTTCCTTAAGAGATGCCTAGCCTCTACCTCTCCTTGGCCATTTGGATGCACCCGGAGAGGGTCCTCCTTGCTGTCCTCTTTTAGGGGCCATTTGCAATCACATAGAATGATTATTAGTAAGGCTATTTACAAAATTTGATTTATACCTTACTCCTTGCCTTAGTGGATTCATTTCTTGCTTAGTGTGATTTAGAGTTAGAGATTTTCATGGAAATTCCCCTAAAAGTTTTGATATTGGACCCTAATTTGATTAGGTGATTCCAAAAAATAATTTTCATGGTCTGGGTAAAGAGATAAAATTAATTTGGCAACCGTTTCTAACAATTTTAAGGTCACTTACCCTTATGATATCCTTCGGGAAATGATGAATTTTGAAAAAACTATGTGCAAATTGGAACATACCCTTCCCCCACGACTAGGTTAAACACTTTAGGTTTAAGCAGGTTCAATTGGGATGAGAATTAGATGTTAATNAATATTGGGTACTCGATATCGTGTCCTTTTGAAAATAGGGTACTTGGTGAAATAGATGAATTTTCGAATTTCCAAAGTCAAAAATGAAGGATTTAAAGTTGAATTGAAAGATCTAGGGTAACGTCGAAGAGACCTAAAGGCACTGAAAGTGTAATGAGGTGGATTTTAACAAGGAAATTCATGAATAGGATGAGGAAAAAGGACATGTAGTGGTGCACAGGAATGTTTCAATTAGAATGATGATAAAGGAAAGAATAATGTTAGCAATGTAGTATTCAGAGGGTATAAAATGATGTGATGATGATGTGCAATGAGTGAGAATTACAAAAGTTATGCAAGTGGATCCTCCCCAAAGTAGGTTTCTACCTATCATTCCCTTACGTAACCACACCTAAAAATGTCCATAGGCACTAAAAGGGTTAAATGTAATCCACACTATTTCCAAAAAACACACACATGTAGATACCATCGTGATGAGGTATGAGTTCAATGCTACACAAGACATGAGTCATAAATACATTAATAGCAAGATGAGGTGAACTGTAGAAGGGATTGTAGAGTCTCAAACATGAGGTAACTGACTTAGGGCACTATGAATCCTGTGTGTAGGGTGTGATTAATATGTCATTAGCTTGTTGCTCCAAAATCAAGACCAAGTCCATTCCTCTGATCAGTGACATCACATTGTTTCATCCATTGATGGACAACCAGCAGAGCACCATGATAGCAAGGCGTATGATCACTTGGCATTTTGTTCAAGGGAGGAGTGATTTGGAATTTCTCTGCAGCACACACATTTGTTTTTTCTTGATCTTTCTTTGTGTTTTTCTTTGTTTTCTTCTTTTTCTTTTTCAAGCCACTTTGGCACTATGTTCTTTTCAACAGTGAACCAGAGAAGCCACCAACCTTCAAGCATGAGTGCATGTCTTTCTAGTGGGACCATCTAGAATAGCATTGAGTTTCTTTATTGAGTGCCTTTATTACTCTTACTCCCATTTTTCGTTAGATCTACAAGAATCTTAGTATAACGAGGCTGCATGATAGCACCTACAGATGTCCCCAAAAAGAATCCGCAAGTCCCCTTGATGTTACCCCTTGGCCATTCCATCTTAATTCATCATTTCTCACTCTAGGCATAGTGAGCACAAAATTACTTTTAAGTTTTCATGATGACAAGAATATCATCGTACCCAGAGTAGAACCTCTTATCAATAGAATGGATGGGTGGATGTTGTGGGCTCACTGTCCAAATAATTAGTTAATTGAGATTGAATAGCATAGAACAACACCTCAACCAATGAGTCACATGAGTGTTTTATTCATAGATGAGATTACCCATAAAAAGATAAAAAGATAAAAACAATAAATAAAAAGATGAAACAACAAATAAAAAGATGAAAAATTGGAAAACAAAAAATTGTAAAATTAAAGAAAAGGAAAAACATTTATTAATTCTGCTCGTTACAATGGAGGATATCCCCCATAACTAACTTTTGATCGTGGTAAGAATTAATAAATGAAAGGTTTGGATCCAAGAATTTTGGAAACATTGGAGTTTTGTCATCGCCAAACCACTGGGTGTCCTTTGATGTGGTGGTTGGAATGTACCCAAATTAGGGTTGACACACTTGATTAAATTAGGCATAGTGGGGTAAATTATAAGATGTGATTAAGTGATAAGGAGTTGACCCACCATGACAACCATGATTGTAAAATGGTATGCAAGGATTTGTATGTCTCCCTATGTGGTGATATTCATTGGGCTACATGGTAGTTGGAGTATTGATTAATGGCCCTGATAAGGTAACAATAGGCGTTAAATTTGAGGTGAAAGATGCACCATAGTGTTGAACTCATGTTGAGTTGGAGGATGCAGGGGTTTTGGAACTGTGCTGTCTCTTTCTACGGTCATGCCTAAAGAAAGGATGCTTTTGACGTTGTGGAGGATTTCCACCATGGTTGATAGTAGCAACACAAGTAACATTTTTGGGTTGATGCTGTGGTGCAAACCCTTCTAGCACAACTAGTGGTGATGTAGAAGGAGGTGAAGGATGAGAACATTGAGGGAGATAAGAAGTGAAAGGCACATGAGGTGGTGATCTTGTTGGAGAGGACATGGGTTGATAGTATTTACGAGAATGATAATGATGTGGTGAGATAGAGGATGTTCACCTAGTTGGAGAAATAGGATGCTAAACCTGATAAGCACTTGGGTTCGGATGGTATGAAGGGTGTGAGTAGTTTGAGGGTGGCCTCCCCCATGACTAGGATTTTTACCATTGTGATTGAACATGGTATTTTTGTATGAACTCTGGATGTAACATTCCTCTCCAATGCTCATGTAAATGTGACAATATTAGGCATTGACCTTTGGGGTGATCGTACAGGCAAATGTTACATTGATACGTATGATTAGCAGTTGAGTTCTTATCCTTATCCTCTTCAACTCTTCTTTTCGATTGTCTAGTGGTGTTCTATCCTATTTCTTCATTTTTCATGGTTCTACCTCTAATAGTGTTGGCATATTCTCTACATTTTTCTTGTACCCATTCTGTCATCTTATTGATTTTTGCCTTAATTTCATCTAGTGATTGTAATATTGGCAAAGATGATTTCACCTCCTTGAGGTGAGTTGATTTCTCTTTTTCATGATCATGGACCTTTGCTAATTTGAAATCTTGGTCCTATTGAGAGCTTTCAACATTCTCCCATTTAGCCATTTCTCCTTCTTCTTTTGCTACTTGCTTAATAAGCTCTTGGAATTGGTGGGTTTGTAGCTCATATAGTTGACCTCAAGCATAGATCCCTAGGGTTTCCCTTGTTTCATTATAGAGCCCATCCATGATATGATACATTAGCCTTTTCTGGGAGAAACCATAGCCTGGGCAATTGTTTAACAATGAATAGTATCTTTCTAAGGCCATGTCCAAGGGTTCATGTTGCCCCTATTTCCATTCTTGGATTTGTCTCCTTAATGCTGACACTCTTACATAGGTTTGATATCTTTCATTGAAGAGTTCTACCATTGTCAGCCAATGTCGGATTGATTTTGGTCTTAAGGACCTGTACCATACTTTTGCTTGGCCAACGAGTGTTGTAGAAAAGAGCTTAAGTTTTTGCCACCCATTATCAATATTGTTCCATACACAGGCATCATGGAAGGCTTGTAAATGATGTTGCAAATCTAAATCATAGCCTCCTAAAAACTTAGGGAAGTTTTTTAAATCAAGCCTGGGTAGAAGGATTTCCTTACAATGCCTATGGGATATTTGAATAGCCTCTTGTGTATGCATTAGGCTTTTAGTGGCTAGTAGGGGTTCATCGTTACTAGGTAGGTTATGAGTTTGTGAGTTGGGATGATGTTGTCTTTGGTTATGTACATAGGAGATCCCTGCATAAGATTGAGTATTCCAAACTTCGTCTTCATCATCATATAATTTGTTGGTTCTCTAATGAATTTCCTTACTAGTTTCTATGTTATCATAGTCTTGTGAGAGAGACATTGTTGTAAATTTGTGTGTGACTTATTTACAATTACTTTCTTTCTAAAAGGTATATCGTCAAGGCTCCGTTACAGCGATCTTGGATGATGTAACTAATCTAAATAACTAGCACCATCCCCAACAACGGTGCCAATGATGAGTGGTGAGGTACCCCTACACTCAACCATACAAATATGAGCATTCATGCATGATCCGGTTGAACTCCGTAGACGATCTAGTTGTGGTATCTAGATAGTTACATGTTGATCGTAGTTTGCTATCTTCCCACCTAGACTAGTATTCACTTATCATGTCTGGTTTAGTCAAGAGTGAGGTGTATGATGTGATCCTAAACTAGTGTTGCTCCTAGAGACAATGGAAAATAATCTTGTTGTAAGCTAATAGGCAATGAGAAGCAAAATCTAAACTAGCCTAAGTGATGAGCATCCATTCTTAATCATTCGTGTGCATCTTGAACCTTGTGTGCTACTTTTGGGATTACCAAGTGCATATTACTTGAGCGCTCCTAGATATGCTACTAGGTTACCAAGTAGTTACACTTAAGTGTTCATGATTAAGTCGTACTCATTCTACATTTAACAATAAAGAAATATTAATTAAGAAAATGATAAATAATAATAATAATTAAACAATTAAACAAAGTAAATGTTGCAATGATGGAGTAATCTCAATCTTTATTACCGATCATGTGTGTGTCCAAGTACGTCACACTCGAATAAAGGTTCCGTACAATTACAATCATCACATTGCGGGATGCATTGGGGAAAGAATTGATAATGGATTGAAAATTGAAAAAAAGATCCTACTGTAATACTAATTGACTCCCCCCTTTTCCTATGTACTTGAATGTGGTATTTATAGGCTTACACAGGACCCACAATATCATGTATTTGATATCGTTATCCAGGTTGCAATATCGCATACCCGATATTGAGGATTTGATATTGGGCCCTAGAAAAACACGATTCATCACTCAATTACACTTAACCATATCTTTACATATCACAAGTGTAATTGGGAAGACAATGAATGACTATTAGGATAAGTTCACTTCCTAGAGACTAGTGTACCAGAAGACAGAATCCATAGAATTCGATCAGATTATGCATGAACGCTTAGTGATTCATATGGTTGAGCATAAGGGTATTCGTCGCTCATCATTGGTGCCATTTTTGGAGACCTTTAGTTTGTTACATGAACTATCTAGGATTTAGTGAAAAAATTATTTAACATCATTGAAATGAATCCTAAAGTCATATCATAGATCAAAATAACTACAGGAATTATAAGAAAGCACACTACATTTCTTGTCTTCTAATACAAGATGTCTTCTTCTCACAAGAGTGATTCTCTACCTAAGTTTGATTAAGTAAATTAATAGGTGCCTTAAGAATACAGAGTGATATATGCTCATCTTGATGAGTATGTACCAAATTTCACCTTTTTCCTACACTAGGATGAACATTTGTGATGGTGAGACATGGATGACAACATTGTGTTGCCACTTGATTAATCCATTCCTATGATGCTCCACCAAAATCTTATGCGATTGAGCATCCAGGGTCTTCATGTTGAATATGTTGTGCAAGATAGTGACGCTAGGGATTATCATCCCATTAATGCATAATGTCTGAGGGATCGATAGGTATAGTAGCGTTACAAGTTTGTATAGCAAAAGTGGTCCAATGATTTTCCATTCTTGATGTACCAAAAAGATGATGGAGAACCCTTCTTTGGGGGGTTTTTCATACAAAGAAACTCCTCTCTTTGACTTTGATGAAGGAGGTCAAAACCAAAACTTGTAGTCCATGATACATAATCCTAGTTTCAACAAGAATAGATCCCATGACAAAGGGGGATCTATGAAGAAGAGTCATGATAGGGATGTGGGCAAGCAACATGATCATGATTGTGATCATGACCATTGAAGAGGGGGTTGTAAGCATTGTGATGGTGCTGGTCCTTCTTCTTCTTCATCTTCATTGTCATATTCTTCCTCTTCTAGATTTGAACACAACCATAGGAGACATGATCTTAATGGAGATGATTGATGGGACTGAGATGATCATAGTGATCATTAGGCAAGTTAAGATCTATGGCATGGGCATTCAAGAGAGGCCTGTTATCATGAATGAAAGGGTAGCAGAGGGCATCATAAGCACCAGGGTCATGGTTATGATGAGCCTTTGCTCACCACCTAAAGCATGCTAAACATTGTAGAGGTAGTGAGAATTCCAACAAGACATGTGAAAAATAGTAGGATTGAGTGATTTGATATGAACAACATCCCCAAGTTTGAGGGGGGTTATAACACCAATCCAGAAAATCATCTTTAGGCTTTTCACAATGCATATGCCCTACAAAACATAGAAAATAACTGGAAAAAGCTTAATTTTTTTCACAGGACACTCATCAAAGTAGTAGAAAGTTGGTACCAGTCCTTGGAGTTGGAATTAATCCATAGATGGAGTACAATGCTCAGACTATTCAACAACAAGTATTAAACATAATCTTGAGTGTCCAATCTGAGAAGGTAGATCTAGGGTTGGAAGCAAGGAACATACAAATCCTTGGATGCTGCCATAGACAAATATTATTCCTTATTACACCGATGCCCTGGCCATGGTTACTCTCAGTAGGAACAACTTCATCACATCATAAATGGGCTTTGCTCTAAAACAAGGAGAACTCTTGGGATCTACGCCCAAGGAAGATTGTCAGAGTTAAGAGCTCATTAGATCTAAAGGCTAATTGAGTAGGTAGTAAAAGAAGAAGGAGAGTTGAGGAAACACGAAAGTGTAGAAGAATACAACTAAGAACTTTCCATTTGTAAGAGGAAGGTTCAATTTTATGACAGTGAGGAGGAATCACCACTTGATGAGGTAGTGAATTAGAAAACCTTGTCGATTAAAAAATTTACCTTTGAAATTTTGGCTAAGGTAGATTAATTGTAGGACTTTATGAATAGCAAGTTTCAAGTTGTTCTAAAAATTTCTAAAGAGTCCAAAGAACAAAGTAGTGATCATGATTATAAAAGGTGAAAGGAAGCTAAATGTGCCAATCAAAGGGATAAGGGCAAGATTGCTGCCATAGAGAAAATTGTAGAAATTGAATCAAATGATGATGGTGGGTGTGACATTTATCAATATGAACATCTTAAGGGATGTTTCCTCATCGTGTCATACTTACAAGAGTCTAGGGTATATGCGCTGAATCTACAATTAGCAAAAAGACAAACTCCTAGAAGATTACCTTATCCTCAAAGCAATCCTAGATAGTTCCATTAGCAAAAACACTTTTATCCAAGTGGAACTCCATCACAACTGTATGAGCAGTATCAATAGTGGCAACAACCATAGTCATGGATGCTGCCATCTACAAGGCAACAATACCCTTACAGACAACTAGGTCCATATGGGTATTACATTTATCAACCCCTATCTCCATGTGACTCTTCCAGTCATGTTTCTCCTTTTCAACATTACTATTATTCTTTTGAATACTATAGAACTCATTCTTCACATTCCAAGAAGGATACCACATTCCATCCTTATCCTCCTATTTTTCCTACACCTGTTTCTTCACCCTCAACGTAGCTACCACCTGCTCCATCCATGCAAGGTGAACTTCTAGTCCAACTACAACAACGTAATGCTACGTGAAATACCATAAAAATTTTGAGGCCTCGATGGTTCGGCAAAATCTAGCGATTCAGGCAAGGAGTCATGACAAGGCTTAGCACAATAAGTTCCCTTTTCGGTCAAAGGTCTGTCCTGCCAAGTTGCGCAGCACCGTACAAATAAATTTCAGAAGACAGAACAAAATGATGGGTGTACGGCGGAAAGCCTTCAACTTTGCAAGTTTTCTATGTTTCAAAAATCTTAACTTTTAGCATACTACGCTGCATTACACAACATAGCGTAACGTCGTGTTACGCAGCATAATGTCAAAAGCAATCCATCGCAACATCAAAGATGACAAACATTCAAGGCTTCGATGACCCAGCAAAAATCTCAAGGTTTAGACAATGATCTGCAGCAGGCCACGCATTTCAGCAGGTTTTCTTTCAGGTTAAGGGGCCTATTATGCTACGTTATGTAGTGTGGTGTAATAAACACTAGAAGGATTGATTAGAAACAGAGGAAGTGTGGCGACAACACTTCCATTTTTTGCAAGTTTGCTATTTTATGCTGAATTATGTTATGAAGCGTAATTTAGCATGATGCAGCGTAATCTAGCATGGTGCAACGAAATACAAGCAAAGACAAAAATAGTATAATATAAGCATCAGTAGTTCATACGTCATGATACGCTCTCTAGCGTATCACAGTGTAATAAAAGAACAACCTATCGCCAAAGCCCCAAACAAGAGTGGTTTACGACGCACTACGTAGTGTGGCGCCTCAAGCCTCAACAACAAACATATCAAGTCAATGACATTTTGTAGGTTCAGGACACGCATCATTTAAACCACATTTTTCTCTTGACCCTAACCTTATAAATATTCCTATTGACAAAGATTAAAAAGAGGAGGGGGGGGGGGGGGGGGGNAAAGAAAAAGAATTGACAGATTTTCTCTATGTGCGATTTTTTTTTCTTCCATTGGCAATTATTGAAAACTTTTAGCAAGGAGTAACAAGAAAACAAAGGGGATCAGTAATCGTAAGAACATTGATGACAATTGGCAAGAACCTTTGGTTAGAAATAGCCAGTTGACGGATGTTCTGCTTCGGGACCGATCTCCTTGTACCCAAATCCACTAGAACAAGGTAGATCGACCTTTTCTTACTTCATCTTTGAACAGCTTTCTTGTTGTTGGCATGTACTTCGGTTAAATTGAAGTCTGCTTGTAATCATTGTATCTAATATATTTGGTTCGTGAGTTGAATCCCAGATTTTGGGATAGCCTGCGTTCTAAATATGATCTCTTGTTCCCTATTTACACGAATCTCGCAAATCGCTTTAAATTGATTACATCGTTTTCAATTATCTTCGAAGTTAACGATATTATATCTTCTCATAAAGAACCATTAGTTTGTCATCTAAATATCACAAAATTTTTACTGATCAAGTAAGTCCCTATCTGATCGACAAGACCGTTCAGGGCACCTCGGATTCGTTTTCTCTCCAACACGGTCCTCACATGGATTTGGGGTTAGAACTGTGTACACAGACTTTCGTTCGGTATTTCCAGTAACCGACGATTTCCATTGTTACAGTTTTCTGGTGCTAGAAGGAGGGCTAGATATCCGATCCACATTTTACGAGTAGTCTTGTAAGCTTTCTGTACCCATTTTCAATTAACGTAAATGTAATACCTCCGAGGTTGTCTACGAGATTGTGTGGTGCAGATTGGTCGCTCCGACGATTCCCTTGGAATCCTACAAGATAGAAAGCCACGATTATTACGTTAATTTGCCTCTACCCTTGTGATCTGTACCCTTATTGTCATTATTTACCAACCGTGTAGAGAATGACTACATCAACTACCGCTGTTAACATAGCCAACCTTGAGAACCCTTGGACCATGCAAGTTACGCTTCCTGCGCTTGAGTAGCCAACTAGTCCGGTGTAACTGCGCCACTCCCTCAGGCTGCAAAACAAGGAGCCTAAGGGACATGCTCAATGCAGGGAACACTACAATTTCCTCTATTCTTAGCTAGCGGGAAACCTGCCCATGTATCCATGAGAATTCGAGGAAAAACGAGAGTACGAGTTCATGTACTGCAACAGGAAGGAATTTATTTCTTCATCTAACGCCACTGTGCCCCTGACAGATCAACAAAAGTGGATCCTAGATCAAATGATGATGGCAAAGACATCACCAGAACAACTAGAGGTGTTGTTCTGTGATGAAACGCTTCATGATAGGCAAGACGATCTAGACTCTCACTCTAAAGGAGGTAGTCATGCTGATTTCACCATGGCCCCTCCCTCCACAACATTCCGTGTAAATCCATTGTTCATGGTTACCACGCCTTTGACATTATCTAATACTAATAGAGTCTTGCACTCCTTGCACTTACATTTTCTCTCTCTGACTATACTTCTGGGCGAAGGTCCATTGCAAATCATTCCCCAGCAGGTGCAATTACCTAACCCATCTCAACGTGCACCCGTGCCTATGTCACCGCATGTGCACACGATACCTACGTTGCAATTACCTACAACACCAACCTTGCTCCCAACTTACATGACAGAGATTGCCACCACAGCATGGTGGGCTTCCAACATGTCTCTTGTTGCACACCCTACGCAAATGCACCATCATCCCCATCATCAAAGCCAGGTCTCGAAGGTGCTAAACCCTATTATGGGATCGCTGTTGGTGCCCCCAGCTACACAAACAACGTATCCAATGGTGTAGCGGACGGTGGTTGCCCCATCCACACCAACTACCGGATGGTGGATGCCACAAGCGGCACCACCCACAAGGACCATCCCGATAGCATTGACCATCGGCCAGGCTGTCACCTCCGTTGGGCCACCTGGTGTGGCTCCTCCTTCCGTTCCACAAACGACTTCGTCGTCTATGGGTCTGGATCAAGCCTTCTAGATCATTTAGACCCTTACAAAAGAGGTCAAGTGTCTCAAGGCTGCTAGTTTTGACACGATACAAGTCATGGATTTCTACCATGATGATCCTATCAGTCTAGTGGTCCCTATCCTGTCGTTGCCACCTGGGATGCCCCTTCCCCACTTCACAAAATACAATGGGGAGGGTGATCCCAACACCCACCTGGTCACTTTTAGGTTAGAGTCCTTATTACTGCAATAGTGGTCGCATACTATAATTCGTGTCTTTGCTATGTCCTTAACAGGTAAAGCTTTGGACTGTTATCGAGCACTCCCACGTGCTTCCATTTCAACTTTGGAAGAACTGTTAACTCAGTTTGTGACTCATTTCAAATACAACCTGAAGCCGGAGGTCACGTTGGACCAGCTCATGGGAGTCAAGCAAGACCCGCTCGAGTCGGTCCAAAAGTTCATATAGCATTGGAGCGCCACCTTGAATGAAATCTGCAAACCCATCGCAGAGGCCCATCTACTGGAAATCTTCAAGGGGGTAGTTAACGACTTTATCAAGTCTAAACTATACTATCTCGCTCCCCGCTCCCTTAGCCAAGCCTTTGCTTAGACTAAGAGCATCCAAGATGCGGTAGAGGCTAGCAAAGATCTGGCGTATGTGGTCTACAAGAATACCCACAACAAGGGTAAGGACAAAGGCAAAGCCATGACAACGACAGTAGCGGCGATCACCGAAGAGGCCAAGAAGAAGAAGAATAACAAGAAAACAATGGTGGAGCCTACCGAGCCGACAACTAGCTCAAATGGTGCCAATCAAGAAGCTCCTTTAGCCCCCAAAGCACCTCCACAACTGAGGCCAAAATTTAGGCGCAAGGATCGCTCAAATTACGCAACCCTACCTGTGAAGCCTTCAGAACTTCTGAAGCAATTATTGGGGATCGACCATATCCTACATAAGGCGGTGTTTGAGGAGGCTCTGAAACATCACAGGTGCCATTGCGAATTACTCAAGAACCCCTCCCTGGCCCAACCTAATGAACTGCCAGTTCCCAAGAACTTTAGGTTGGACCGGTTTTGTAACTACCATCAATTGTGTGGTCATGACATGGATTACTGCTGGGCGTTGAAAGATGACATTCAATGTCTGATCGATCAAGGTAACTTGATCTTAGACAACAGTTGTCTAGCTCGCCCAGAAAACCAAGCCATGCATGTGTACCAAGGCCTATTAAATGCAAATAACATAGGGTACACAATCAACGTGGTAGGAGCAGAGGGCGATAATCAGGCATAGCTGAAGCAGCCTTTCGTGTTGCGAACGCATCCTCGCCCGCCCCAAATGGCGGGTCAATTAGCATCGACAAGTGGTGTTCCAAAGCAACCTTTTATCCTCCGAGCACCTTCTCAGATCCCTGCTTGACAGCCCGTTGTCGATAAAGCCACAGCCCAGCCCTCGCCTACGCTCAAGACACCCTTTGTCATCAGAGTGTCAAAACCATCAACTACCCCTCCTGTGCAGGAGCAAATCTCCAAACCAATCTTCCGACACCGACTTAACAGAAAAGGAGAAGGAGATATGACAACTGGTATGGCCAAAGACCATCTTACGCTAGGGTTTCCTAAGCCTAAACCCCTCGCTTCTATACCCTTGGCCCCATTTTCTAAAAATGACGAAGTTATGCAAACACAACCATCTCCTCCTAGCCAAAAGAAACGCAGTCCTCGACCAAATGTCACTCCTCCCCGCGAAATTCATCTTTGGGGGCAAATGAAGAAGAAAAGGATGACAAGTAACCATATCGTGGGCAGGATCTCTTCGATGCCTTTACGCAAGTCAAATAGGCTCTAAAATAAAAAAATACAACATTGAGCCTTTATGACTTACTCATGACATCACAGAAACATCATGAGGCTATGGTTCATATGCTAACGTCCATACCCGTGGACGAGAGCCTACTAGCGGGCGAAAAAGTAATTCATTCCATCATGCTTCCTCTCGCCGTTGAAAAACCTAGGCTTACCTTGTTGACCTTTCGTGACGAATCCATTAAGGACTATCCTAAAAAGGGTTAGGTGACAACGACGTCCATGTTTATCACTATTCGGGTCGGCCAACATCGGATCCAGAGAGTACATGTAGACGATGGGATGGCCACTAACGTCATCTAATATCCTATAGTGGATAAATTAGGCCTAATCGATCAGATCAGTCCTACCACGACGTCGTGTCTAAAGTCGTTCAACGGGGCATGAGTGCAAGTCAAAGGGATGGTTCACATTAACTTTGTGGCAGGGGAGTAGTTCCCCACAGATGTAACGTTTATTATCGTTGAAGAGATGCCTGGCTTCAACTTGATCCTGGGGAGGTCTTGGTTGGCTCAACTGAGGGCAGTTTCATCACCTATCCATCAAGAGATCCATCTGCCCTACGCAGGAGGAGAAGTGATCATCCATGGTGATGAAATAATCCCTCAGGCTGTTAATAACATAGAAACAGAACAAGGGTCAAAAATCAAAATGCCTGAAGATAAGTCCCCTATCCAAATACTCGAACAAGTCGAAATAGTGACCGATGACAGCCTAACTTGGGCCGAACTACCATTCCAAGAGGAAGATTGTGGCGTGAAGGAAAAGGGTCATAAATCCCCTCGTCTTTACGCGTCACCAAAAATAAAAGCAATCAGGAAATAATTACAGAGTTAGCAAGTAAACCTTGTTATCTAAATGCCATGCAGTTTACACGTAATTTTTACATCAGCTATCCTATTTTTGCTTTACAAACACTCATCTCATTTATGCTTATGCTTATTTTTTACGCTTCCACCAGCTATTCTCTTTTACGCTTATGCTTATTTTTTATGCTTCCACCAGCTATTCTCATTTATGCTTATGCTTATTTTTTACGCTTCCACTAGCTGTCTTTATTACTCTTAATTTTATCTAAAACTAATCATGTATGCTTTACACTTGAACTATCCATGGCCCGAAACGACCTTAAACTATCTATGGCCCGAAATGGCCTAAAACTAATCGTAGCCTACCATGGCTTAAAACTGGCGACTTAATGTTATTTACTTTATTCTTTCACACACATAGCTGTGGCCCGAAATGGCCTTAAACTATCCATGGCCCGAAATGGCCTTAAACTATCTGTGGCCGGAAATGACCTTAAACTATCCATGGCCCGAAATGGCCTTAAACTATCTGTGGCCGGAAATGGCCTTAAACTATCCATGGCCCGAAATGGCCTTAAACTATCTATGGCCCGCAATGGCCTTAAACTACCTATTTAAATCATAGTTTACACTTGAACTAGTCAAAGGCCCGAAATGGCTTAAAACTAGCGATCTCATTTACGCTTTGCACCTGGATTATCTAGTGGCCTACAATGGCTTTAAACTAGTAACTTCATTTACGCTACACACTTAAAATTATTTGCGATTTGCCATAACATCAAAACCTATTCATTTACGCTTTGCATGAAAGGAAAACAACAAAAGAACATCAAACTCAGACCAAATTCACATTAAAATGTTAAAGAAAAATATTGTCTTTCGTTTCGTCCCATCATAATAAAATCGTAGCTAACATAGCCACGTTATGCATCACCTTTGTCTCCACTGTCACCCGTATCTCCTAGCTCCATCTCTACTTCGAGCAAATCGTCCTCATAGGGGCCACCTTTTTCAAGTGGCATCTCTTCGTGAAGGAGGCCCTCCCTGCCAAGCTCTTCTATGTGAGGTTGTTTGCCATGGCACTGATCATCACCATTACGCTCTATTTCCTGTGGACCCTCCTTGTGAGAATCGTTACCCCTGTCATGTTCATCCAGTTGAGGAACCTCCTCAGGTCATTCCTGCAATTAGAGATAACATGTATATTGACATCGCCATCAAAACTAGGTATGAAGAAAAGCACAATAAAACAACAACTCACCTGTGATGGTCCTGCATTAGTAGCAAACGAGATTTGTTCTAAGCCAACCCACATACTTTGCATAATTTCATCCTCGGTGAGCTCAGACCAAACCCCGTCTCCTAGATTAGCGCTGGCCTTGACCTTCCCTTTCTCCACAGGAGTCCATCGGGGTGGTTCAGGGAAGAAGGAAGCAATAGCTGTCTCCCCCCAAGAAGAGTCATTTCCCTTTCTGGGGTGGCACTTACCATTACTTGCTCTTGAAACTTTTCAAATGCACTGGAAGCACTGATAACATCGAGGAATAGTTGAAGAGACTGTGCCTCGACGGCAGAGTCCCTGTAATGTTGACAATAGGCAGCACATTCTTGCTTATAGACATGTTTATGATCTTTCTGCGTCTACCCCCATTCTTGCACGCTCTCGCTAAAGTCCTTCTAGTCTTGATTTTTCTAAGCTAGGAGATCCATTTGCATCCATTGCTCGACTAGTTCACAGCTAGTCTGGACACTGTTCCTAACAACAGTCTAGTAACGGTTATAGTCAACAATAGCAGTTTGCCAGTCTTCATTACTCGTTCCATGGGCTTGCAGTAATTCGTTCCATGATCTTAAATCCCCAACCTCATCACTTAGAGCCACCCTCTCCTTCTCTGACCTTTGCAGTCTCTTCCAAAGGTCTTCGTTCATGCTTTGACATTCCCACAAGGAGCGAGTCGAGTGCATAGCGCATTTACGTATCTCATCATAAATGTTGCATGGTATGATGGTCTCTTCCGATGAGGGTTCGGTGGCGTCTAAATCAATAGGCTCTGACGGATCCCATCTGAGTCGAGCTCCTAATAACATAAAATGACGATTAAGCCTAATTAGGTAACATAATACCACAACGGAACAACCTCTGCGTAATGATCGTAGCATACCCGCTTCAGGATCAATTTGCTCCAAGCGACTGATCATATCTTGGACGACGCCTTCCATAAAGGTGAATTTATTAGAAAATTTGCTCGAGGATCAAGTCGCCACTATTGACAAGTGTACGTCCTGGTCACCTATTACGTAGAAGAAGTTCCATATAATGACATAATTGAGACATTACGATGACCAGTATAACCTTTAAAAGCAATTGTCTAGAGTTTAGTACACTATAAAAGTTAACCTCACTGAGTCACAAATCATTTACCTCTTTCTATCTTGGCTGAAAGGACTTCAGCATCTTCTACTGCTGCTCCCTTCTCGTGCATAGGAACCTGCACACTGCTCACCTTGTTGACTGGAGCCTCTTCTTCCAAGGCCGAGGCCTCTTCCTCACGCCGCAAAACTATAGCCCCTGTTTTAGGGGTTAACCGTTCCACAGCCTTCTCCTTCGCTATCACACAACATCCTTAGTCAACACAAGATTTCGCTCTAGTTCAATAAATATTATGCGATGCAAAAGTATCTATATGCAACATAACTATAATTATTACCACATTTCTTTGCTTACCTACTGGAAGATTACTCCTCCGAAACCTGACCTGCACCTTCTGCCTTGTACCACTTGCTGGCTCGATAGACTCCTCGGTCAAACGAGGTTTCTTATGTGGCACCGATGAGTCCACTATTTCAGTTGCCAGGCGCTTCCCCCTCGATGCATCGCTAGTATAAGAGGGGAGCGCCCCACCCATGCTGTCTTGACCCCACGTTCGAGGTGCCACCACATTTTTAGTCATTACAGACAACGACTCCCCGATTTCTTCAGGAGGGTCTTACGATTGAATAGTGCCGAATACGTGGAAAATCCATGGTTTGGAAATCTGGCTGCGGTCTTGTTGCACCCAGACCCTATTCCTTTGGACTACCAAAAATTTGGCAAAATGCTGGAAGTAAGCTATGAAGAAGGAAAAGTGCGCATTAAAATAGGACTCAAGCTTCTTGCGAAGCCTGACCATTTCAATGCGTAGGCCTTTAGAAAAATAGTTGTCCCAATTGAATCGCGTCCCCTTCTCCATGACCTCTCGCATAATTTGGGCTTGCTCAATGGTGAGGAATCTCCCTTGGGAGAGTGTCTTGGGGAAGGCTCAGGCTTGGAAAAGGGGGTAAATAGTGTTGGCCACTTCCAACTTGATCCTGTCAGTGGGGATTCCCTTAACTTCCTTCTTAACCCCTAACCACTCCTCTATCTCTTCCTGGTACTTGGTGCTCCTCTTCGACTTTTCCTCTATAGGAAAGCCATCGAAGAGGACCCCAAAGAGATCGGCGAACAGCTAAGCATCGATGTTAAAATTTACACGCACGTTACGCACGCGTATGTAGAGACGCTCAGCTTCTTCGCTAAAGGAGTTGACTAAGGTCAACATTTCACCTGCAGTAACATCAAGGGTTATGGCCAAGAATAGGTCCATCAGTCCAGCCTCCCAAAGGTTATTGGTTAACATAACTAGGGTCGTTCTATGGCCAAGCTAGCATTGTGTCTCCTTTATATCACCATAACGGAAGAACAGACTGCTCACCTCGCGACCGGAGGCCATGATCGTAATTTCCCGTGATTCCCTGATTGCTCACATAAAACAATAGTTAAGCTGAGGTAACAAAAATGAGACAACTTCATACATCATCACTAGCTCATAACATTGATATAATTCATCATCATAATGAAGTTTACCAGGTCCGAATGGCAAAGGAAACGAAGGGACTTTCCTTTGCACGTCTGCAACAATGAGGGGAGGATCCAAAGTCCATTCCCTATCCAGCCATTCGAGATTTCTACGTCTAGAAAAGAAGTTAGCATAGCGGGTCGGGTATTTTGGGATTTTGAATGTTAGTTGTCCCATGACAGTGGCCCGTACGTTGCTGATAGAAGTGAATTCACTTATAGCCCTTTCGGTCAATGGCAATGTATCATTATTGCCTAGGAGGCCACTGTCATTGATGAAGAATCTACATCATAGAAGATGGGTGAATTCTTTATGCTCAACGTAAATTTAAACAGTAGTTAGCATATTGCCACACATCGAAACGACAAAAATTTAAATTCTTACCCGCCTGCGTAATACACAGTACCAAGTGGGTTCTGGAAGTAGGTTGTGAGGTGACGGGCCACAAATAGAGTATTGTAGGCATGATAACAGTTGAATCTGGGCATCTCCCAGATCCAGCTCAAACACTTGAAGCCTTTGGTGCTCTGTTCGCGGTCCTGCACCTACACAGTTTCAATCGTGCCGTTTGTCAGGAACGCCAAGATGCTCTGTGTTGAACCAACCAGTAGCATCTCCAAAATAGCAGCAGCTACATCGCCTGGTAGATGCGACTAGACGATTATGCTGTAATTACGAAGCAAAAATTGCAAGAACCCCCACGTGCCCCTTCAGAACCACATCGCCTCCTCCTTTATACAGGCATGAGGAGGAGGAACATTGGTTGCGGGAATATGCATGCAGCATAAAACGCCCACAATGTCCAAAATGATTAGGATGGGCTTTAGCATAATACTATACAGTAAAAATGTATTACTATTAGATAAAACATTTAGACATGAACATTCATCATGCTACATTAGGGTTCTCTTGATTCCCAGAAAATTACAGATTCCACTGGAAATGCATTGCCAGAACCGTCCAAACCCTTGCAACAGCGCAAGGTTTGTCTCTGACAACGGCAATGAAAGCAACACTGCGTATTACTCTAGCGTAATATGTAACTATCACGGGAGTAAAGGAAAAGAAAACAGAACCCTAGTTATGCTACCCATAAATATAATACCTAGATTTTTCAATTATACACTACGCTTGCTTAGTATTACTCAACGTTACCTAAACCCTCGTGACAATTTGAGGTTTGTCTCCAACAGTGAAAACAAAGATAATATTGCAAATCACAATAGCTTATTCCGCTTAAATAGATATTAACGCTTGATGCAATATGCACATTTAGGAAAATAATATACAACTACGACGCTGCAACAAACATAACAATAGTGCAAAAGGGTAGACAACAACTTACCGGTTGAGTGGAGTAACTTTCCAAGCCTCGACCCTGGCCTGCGAAGCCCGCTGCAAAATCTCCTGCACTTCGTCAATCCTTGCCAGTTTAACATTCTTCCCTTTGACCTTTGGTGCCATAGTTGCAATCGAAAGAGTTTTCGCAAAATCGTCTGTTTATGCCTTGCTTCTGCTCCTTTTCTGCTATAGCCAGATCCAAATTCACGATATCTGTAACCTATTTTGAGCATGAATCACTGGTTTATAAAAAAAATGCTTGAAACTAACTTTTCTTTCTGCCCGATCGATGCAGAACTTTCCCGAAACGTCAGTGTCAGTATGACATAAAACGCGAAGATCAGGGCATTAATTTCATAGATATCGTGTGGATCACGGTCTGAAATGACCGTAAACTAATGCATAATTTATCATCTCGTAATCCGGCCACATTAACTACGATTTGTACAAAAATTCAAATTTCATGACACACTAGACACGCCATGTCGCAGCTTTCGTCTTATTTCATACGCTAGCATTTAGGAAGCCTAGCTCGTCATCATTTTACAAACTGTGCATATTTGTAACAGTCCACTAAGATCTTAAACTGGAAGCTTCTCTAATGTGCAACCCTAATGCAAAAAAAGAAAAAAAAAACAAATTCTTATTGTTCAACAAATTGGCAGAAAAACAATGTAACAACTTTTGTTTTTGGTGTTTTTGTAGGGTGATTCGCAAATGGACGCAGCTTTATCCACACCCTTAACCTTAACAGGCTCATATGGGGAGATCATTAAACAACTTAATTACACATTGATAAAAATAGACCCTTCCCTTTGTGACGCAACCATAGCAACATCGGAAATATCCCCAGATTGGCCAGAACATCTGGCCCGAACTCTAGACCTAGAGGCTGGTGATGTGATGGAGGACCCTCTCAATGAGGTCCTTGTGGTTACACACAAAGGAGAAAATAAAACTCTTAGGGTTAGTTGTCTCCTAGACCAACAAACACAGAGTGACATAACACAAGTGCTCCAAAGTAACGCTACTGTATTTGTGTGGTCATACGAAGACATGCCGGGATTAGACCCGAGACTAATACAACATAAGATAATTTTAGACCCACGCATCAAAGCAATTAGACAGAAGGCATGAAAGATTAAGCCAGAGATCGTGCTAGCAGTGCGTAATGAAATCACTAAGCTATATCAGGCTGGTTTCATTCGTGCAGTTGATTACTCAGACTGGGTGTCCAACATTGTAGTTGTTTCTAAGAAAATGGGAGGCATACACATCTGCATAGATTTCTGGGATCTGAACAAAGCTATGATTACGGACAATTTCCTGTTACCAAGTATCAACCAACTGATCGATACAACAATTGGTCATGCGCTTCTATCCTTTATGGATGGCTTCTCAGGTTATAATCAAATTCGTATTAACCTAGAGCATCAATTGACCACAACTTTCATGATGCCCTAGGGGACCTTCTGTTACACTATGATGCCTTTCGGGCTAAAAAACGCTGGGGCAACCTATCAACGAGCCATGACATACATCTTTAGTGACTACCTTTTAGGGAGATTGAATGACTATATAGATGACATAGTTGTCAAGTTTATAAATTCGGAAGATCATTCAGAAGACCTGGAGTTAGTCCTTAAACGATGTCTTAAGCATGACTTACGACTTAACCCAAAGAAATGTGTATTCGGAGTCAAAATTGGACGCATGTTCGGGTTTGTAGTATTAGAGACTGGCATCCGAGTCGACCTCAACAAGGTTAAAGCCATCATTGATTTAACGCCACCTACAAACCTTAAGGAACTACGTGGGTTGCAGGGCAGACTACAAGTCATCAGGTGGTTCATTTTGAAGTTAACATATAAATTACATCCTATGCAATGCCTTCTTAAGAAGGGTGTTAATTTTGAATGGACCGATGAATGCCAACGTGTATTTGACGACTTAAAAAAAGAGCTGCAACACTTACCAACAGTTTTTCCACCATAAAGGAATCAACGTTTTTACATTTATCTAGCAAACTCAGACGTGTATATAGCTACGTTACTTTGCCAAAAAAGGAAAGACGGGTCAGAAGCCCCTATCTATTATCTTAGTCAAGCTCTATTTGCATACGAAACAAGGTACAATGAAGTGGAGCGTAATTTTTTAGCATTGGTTTTCGCACTTAAAAAATGTAGGCATTATCTTTTTCGTAGTCAGATCAACATAATTTGCAAAAAACAATGTTCTGCGGGCTATCTCAAATAATTTGTATAAGAGTAGTAGGATAGCTTACTGGAAAGCTATCACAGCTGAATTTGACTTACATTATGTTGGCCAATCGTCCACCAAAGATCAAGCTATAGCTAACCAGCTAGAAACATCGCCTATTAACGATCAAGCTACGATAGAGCTAGAATTTCCGGATGAGCATGTACATAGTGTAAGCCTTGTATCAAGAGGCCTCGAAGCAACATTATACTTCAACGGAGCTTCAACTATTAGAGACAGTAGTGCTGCCACTGTTATTACACTTGCCCCTAAGGATGTGCGTCCATTGGCTTACCGCCTGGCCTTCCCTTGTACGAACAACGTGGCAGAATATGAGGGGCTCCTCAGACGATTGTTTATAGCCAGAGAACTCAATGTTCAACACCTAGCAATCTGAGGTGATTCGTTGCTCGTCATCAATCAAATCATAGGAGTCTACAACCCTACTATGATATGGCTAAAGATCTCCTGAAATAATTTGTGATAATCAATGCACAACACGTGCCGTGTAATGAAAACGCTGTGGCCGATGCACTAGCCACACTGGCACTGAACGTGCCATCACACTTGTTTGCCACTTGGCCCGCTTTGATGATGGAATGTACAGATCCTATCATTCAAGCAGCGTAGATCTCCTCATTGAACATGGGGGGAATGCCAGAATGGTATGACAACATTAGGAATTACCTTCTGCATGCGAACCACCACATGAGCTAACGCATGCACAAAAAGACGTAGTGTGCAAGCGTGCCAGGCAATACGTCATCATCAGAGACAGTACTCTCTGTAGACGCTCTTTTGATGGGGTATTGCTAACCTGCGTTAATAATTACCAAGCACAGCGAATAGTTAGCGAAGTCCACGAGGGGCTGTGTGGAGGACACGTAGCCCCACGAGCCATAGTCACTAAAATCAGACGCCTAGGGTACTATTGGCCATACATGGAAAAAGATTCCCTTACCAAAGTTAAGACGTGTGACACGTGCCAGCGTTATGCAAACCTAATACACGTGTCACCAATCGAGTTACACACTACACAGATTACTTGGCCATTCCAACGATGGAGACTAGATATCATAGGTCCCATCGCACCTAAGTCTTCCGCAGGACATAGCTTCGTTATCACTGCCACTGAGTACTTCACAAAGTGGGTTGAGGCTATCCCCCTATGGAAGATTACATTTCAACAGGTTTGCCATTTTATCTTAGACAATATAGTAACTAGATTTGGACTCCCTATGACTATTGTGACTGACAACGGGCCACAATTTAGTAGTATAGAGACCAAATCTTTTTGCGATAATCTTGGTATCAAGAAATCTTTCTCTTCACCCTATTACCCACAAGTAAATGGTCAGGCAGAAGCAACAAACAAGGTAATTATCAATCTACTTAAGAAGATGCTCAGCAATAACAAAAGACGATGGCATGAAAAAATCCTCTACGTGCTATGGGCGTACCGTATGACGTGCAAAACAGCTACAGACAGGACACCCTACAGCCTAGTCTATGGATCTGAAACAGTGTTGCCCTTGGAATTACAGGTTTCCTCATTGCGGATGGTCCTCTCCACAGTTATAAATGAGACTCAACATAATGAGTCTAGAATCGTGGATTTAGACTCAGTGGAGGAGAAACGCATCCAGACGTCCGACACCATCAAAAGATATTAGGATAAACAGAGACAGAAGCATTGGCACAATCTGCATCAACGATTGATCAAGAAATGAGACTTAGTTCTCAAGGCCATTCGTGAACCAGTAGGCAAATTCTCTGCAAACTGGGAAGGTCCTTTCCTGGTCATTGGCGCATACGGCAATGGAGCATTCAAGTTAGTGGATATCGACGACAACGAGTTATCAAATCTAGTGAATCATCTGTATTTGAAGAGGTACTACATCTAAAGATCAACTCAGCTTAAACGTAAGGTAACAAATGTCTGCTACGACGTAAAACTGGCAAAGTTGCACGCATTCGCTACGACATAAAACTGGTAAAGTTGTACACGTCCGCTACGATGTAAAACTGGCATTCCTGTCACATGTCCGCCAAGACGCTAAACTGACAAAGTTTTCGACTATCTGTCATGACATGAAACTGGAAAGGTAAGCATACGTCTGCTGAGATGCTAAACTAGCATAGACTTGTCCCTGGGTCACGACATAAAACTGACACCCATAGCACGACCTGCTGGGACCATAAACTAGCTCTTCCACCGTCTGCTACGACGTAAAACTAGTAGGTTTTAGTCTACCTAGAAGTTAAACTGGGACCACGGCCTGTTGAGGCTTAAAACCAGCAACAACAGTCAACCAGGACTCAAAACTAGAATCCGTCAACAGACAATCCACATAGTAAGCGAGCGTGATCACTCTTGCATTGCATCCCTACCAGATGGAATGGGTAAGGCGTTGGGACAGACGCAATGCCGCTACCCCTCCGGCATCCTACTGATTCCTCAGACATGCTGAAAGGCATATTACTGACCCCTTGAAGATGTTGCTATGACAACCGCTCTGTAGTTGCAGCTCTTGGGATCAACTTCGCCGCTTGGGGCCCCGAAGAAACTGTGGTCATCCATAGTCTCAGCGGCCTCCATCCATCGCCGTCACCAAACTACGGCTTAGTAGATTCATCTGACTTGTTCTTTGCCCAGTCATTTGAGCAAGATGAATCTGGCTGTCAACGACAGTTTCATGAACCGCAGCATCAACATTAGGATCCTTGCTCCTTGTTACGGTCCTTTTTTCGTGGCCTACGCTCTCCTTTTCGCTTTGGATGGTGCTTGTTTCAACAGCCTCCCTCCTTAGCGATTAGGATGATTACTTTTGCGCTCTACTCTCTGTTATGTTTTGTAGGTTACTTACTACGATAGCGTTGATCAAGAATGCATTCATTAAAAGGTGAGGTGTCACGGCATCCTGTAGTGGTTGCTCAGACTAGCCTGGCTACTCGGGGGTGCAAACCCTACCTCTCCCCTCATCAGATTCGTTACTTCGCCTCCTCCTTCCCTTGTTCCCACGACCGCCTTTACCCTCTTCTTAGCCTGTACAAAGTATAAACATTCAAGCAAATTCTTTCGCGTCATCATGAACTGGCATAACGCAACTTGCCTAGTGGAATGAAATTCAAAAAAAGAAAAAAAGGGGCAAAGATTGGCAAAATGGATGTAAAACAACTCATCCAGGCCACGCAGGCATAACACAACTCATCTGCGCAAGCCCTTCATATACAATGTGATGGCATAACCTATCACAAATACATTCACAGAAGGACATAATGACTTGTTCGCAAAAGTTTCATGTTCACATGCTTGAGTCTTCCCCGAACCTCCCTCCTCTCACTTCTGTAAAATCCCTTCTATGCTTTCTTTCCTCCCCTGCCTTTGCACTTCCAGGTTTGATAGAGCAACATTTGAGCAATCTCCGACGGATGCTATTGATGTCTTTACCTCTCTGGTGTTTCGCATTCTTTGTCGACGTCTTTCGGGCAAGCCCTCTAAACGTCAACAAAGAGGGGCCATTGAAACACCATAAAAATTTCGAGGCCTCGTGGTTCAGCAAAATCTAGCTATTCAGGCAAGGATTCGCGACAAGGCTCAGCATAACAAGTTCCCTTTTCAGTCAAAGGTCTGTCTTGCCAAGCTGCGTAGCATAGTACAAATAAATTTTAGAAGATAGAACAAAACGATGGGTGTACGACGGCAAACCTTCAACTTTGCGAGTTTTCTATGTTTCAAAAATCTTAACTTTTAGCATACTACGTTGCATTACACAACATAGCGTAACATTGCGTTACGCAGCGTAATGTCAAAAGCAATCCACCGCAATATCAAAGATGACAAACATTCAAGGCTTCGACGACCCAGCAAAAATCTCAAGGTTTAGGTAATGATCTGCAGCATGTTGCACATTTCAGCATGTTTTTTTTCAGGTTAAGGGGCCTATTACGCTGCATTACATAGTGTGGCATAATAAACCCCAGAAGGATTGATCAGAAACAGAGGAAGCACGGCGACAACACTTCGATTTTTTGCAGGTTCGCTATTTTACGCTAAATTACGCTACGAAGCGTAATTTAGCATGATGCAGTGTAATCTAGCATGGTGCAATGAAATACAAGCAAAGAAAAAAATAGTATAATACAAGCATCAGTAGTTCATACGTCATGATACGCTCTCTAGCGTATTGCAGCGTAATTAAAGAACAGCCTGTCGCCAAAGCCCCAAACAAGAGTGGTTTACGACGTGCTACGCAGTGTGGCACCTCAAGCTTCAATAACAAACATATCAAGTCAACGGAATTTTGTAGGTTCAGGACATGCGTCATTTAAACCGCGTCTTTCTCCTGACCCTAACCTTATAAATATTCCGATTGACAAAGATCAAAAAGAGGAGGGGGGGGGGGGGGGGGGGGGGGTCAAAATTTCTCAAAGAAAAAGAATTGACAGATTTTCTCTGTGTGCAATTTTTTTTCTTCCATTGGCAATTGTTGACAACTTTTAGCAAGGAGTAACAAGAAAACAAAGGGAATCAGTAATTGCAAGAACATCAATGACAATTGGTAAGAACCTTTGGTCTAAAATAGCCAGTTGATGGACGTTCTGCTTTGGGATCAACCTCCTTGTACCCAGATCCACTAGAACAAGGTAGATCAACCTTTTCTTGCTTCATCTTTGAACAGCTTTCTTCTTGTTGGCATGTACTTCGTTTAAATCGAAGTTTGCTTGTAATCATTGTATCTAATATATTTGGTTCGTGAGTTGAATCCCAGATTTTTGGATAGCCTACGTTCTAAATTTGATCTCTTGTTCCCTATTTACATGAATCTCGCAAATTGCTTTAAATCGATTACATTGTTTTCAATTATCTTCAAAGTTAACGATATTATATCTTCTCATAAAGAACCATCAGTTTGTCATCTAAATATCACAAAATTTTTACTGATCAAGTAAGTCCCTGTCTGATTGACAAGATCATTCAGGGCACCTCGGATTCGTTTTCTCTCCAGCACGGTCCTCGCACAGATCTGGGGTTAGAACTGTGTACACAGACTTTCGTTTGGTATTTCCAGCGACCGACGATTTCCGTTGTTACACTACCAGGGCCAATCTAAAATCGATTAATCAACTAAGTGGTTTAGAACCCCATGCTCGTAAAAGATCATTTTTTCAATCCAATAGCCCTATTAGGCCCTCACAAACTCAGGCGACTAGTCATTTTGCCCCTTTCTCTTTCTCGAAAAATCATTCCATTAGGAACTTTAAATCAAATACCATCCAAAATCCATATTGTTATGCTCACTCATGTCGTATCTGATTGGATTCAGGTTGGTAGCCTTCGCAAGAAATTAGTTGGTCTTGGGAGTCCTCTTATCTATTTATAGATTGCTAGGAATGAACCATGTAAAGCTCTTCTTAATTTAAGTTTTGATGTTAACTTGATTTCTCATTAAATGTATATTGTGTGGAACTTGATGCCTCTCAAGAAGAGCATTATTTGATTGGAATTGGTAGACTAGTCCATTACTATTCCATTGGGACTAGTAGAAGACATTGTCACCACTATCTATGGGTGGTCTTATCCTATTTATTTCCTAGTAATTAAGGTTGAGAATTGTAAGGGGGACTTCCCAATTATTATGGGAAGGGCATGGCTACGCATTATTGATGCAAGAATGGATACCAAAGATCTTTCCCTAGAGATAACTAAGAAAAATGCATTTGGAAAGATTAAGAAGAAATGAGTTCCATGCTTCACGTATAGTGATACAAGGTGCAATTGCATGTAGAAACTCCAGTCCATGAAATGAGCATCTATTTCTGTATGTAGGTAGTGTGCACATGAAGCAAATATTCAAAGGTGTATGTATGCAGTAATCATAAAATAAGAGGGCACCCAGTGGGTGGCTGCTAATTCTGAAAATAACACAATGTGCATATAACTTACTGAAAGCTTGACATACGCTTGTCATAAGCATGGATGAACTAGAGTAAGTTCATCACCAACTCTCTAATAATGAAAATGATGATACCAAGTGGGAAGAGTTGGACATCCCTAAGACTTTCAAACAAGAGCCTCTAGAGTTAAAAACTCTACCTATCGATCTAGAATATGCATTTTTAAAAAATGGCAAGCCAGTCACACTTAATGCCAAACACGCTCCCAAGAAAAAAGAAAAACTATTGAAAGTGATAAATAGATGGACAATAGCCTTTGCCTGGTCATATCCTGAATTCACTAGAATTGATCCATAGATATTCTAGCACCACATTTATACTGATGCATCCATGAAGTTAAGGAGGTAACCACAAAGGTGGTTGAATCCAAAATTGAAGCAAATCATCAAAGAGAAGATAGAACAACTCCTCAAGGCAGGGTTCATCGACATCATTGTGGATAGTGAGTGGGTTAGCCCACTTGTGATAGTGGTAAAGAATGATGGTAAATTGTAGGTTTGTTCAAATTCAGGTTGTTAAACATGGCAACATTCAAAGATCATTTTTCATTGCCATTCGTTGATTAGGTATTGGATATCATATTTGGGCATTGTTATTATAGTTTTCTAGATGGTTATAGTGGCTACAATCAAATTTAGATTACATCAGAAGACTAGGCCAAAATAACATTCACAAGTCCTTGGGGGACTTTTGCATATCGAAAGATGCCTTTTAGTCTAGACAATGCTCCTGCAACATTCTAATGCTTGCTCTTGAGCATTTTTCAGCAAAAAATTGGTTGTGGTTGGAAGTCTTCATGGATGACTTATCCACCTATGGCACTACCTTTGAGTAAGCCTTGGACCTCCTTGAGCAAGTGCTTAAAAGATGTGTGGAGACAAATCTTCGACTGAATTGGTAAAAGAGCCATCTGATGGTCCAAGAGGGCATTGTATTAGGGCATAGAATTTCTCAAGCAGGGATTGAGGTGGACCTTGAAAAGATAAGGGTCATCCAAGGAATAACTTACTAACCAAAAATCGTTAAAGATGTTCGATAATTTCTTGGACACATTATCTACTACTGATGATTCATGGAGAATTTCTCTAAGGTCACAAAACCATTAGTCCAGCTTACAAAGAAATATTCTTCATTCATTTGGACCAAGGAATGTGAAAATGCTATCCAGAGCCTCAAGTAAAAGCTCATAGAGACTCCAATTGTATGAGTACCTGACTGGTCCAGACCATTTCATATCATGATAGATGCATCTAATTATTCCTTGGGAGTTGTGCTTCCACAGTTGGACAATAAAAAACATCCATATTACATTCACTACATAAGCCAAAGCATTGTGGGTGCATAGCTCAATTACACCACCACAAAGAAAGAATTGATGGCAATGGTGTATGCTCTGGAAAAGTTTAGGTACTATGTGCTTAGATATAAAGTGTTTGTGCACACTCACTACAGTGCCATCTGCTTCCTAATGAATAAGTCAATAGTGAGCCCTCATTTCATATGGTGGTTGGTGATTTTACAAGAATTTGATTTTATGATGGTAGATCGAAAGGGGACTGAGAATGTGGTCACTAGCCATCTCTCTTGGTTACGATGGGATGATAAAGAGGAGGAGAGCCTACTCTCTAACCAATTTCTTGATAAAATTCTCTTTGCTGATGCAATAAATGAACAAATGCCATAGAACCAAAATGGTATGATGGCATCCTCACTTATCTTTTCACTCAAGAGATACCACAAGATTTGGACTACAGGAAGAAATAATAGTTTCTTCATTAGGCCAAATGCTTTATGGAAATCAATGGACACTTTTAAAAGGTGTGCATCAATGGCCTCATTCATTGGTATGTACCTAATGCTGGTCAATTGCATGTTCTCTAGGATGCTCATGAGGGTCCTTGTGGGGGCCACTATGTTAGAAGATGCATGACCATTAAGATCCTAATGGCAAGGTATTATTGGCTAACCATCTTTAGGGATGTCCACTAATTTATCTACTCTTGTGAACACTATCAACAAGATGGTGGGATGATCGCATGAATGAAGGATTCACAACAGTGGATTCAAGCACTAGAACCCTTCAACATATGGGGCATCAACTTCATGGGTTCCATCACACCCATGTCAAATGGAAAAGCATATATAATGATCATTATTGATTACTTCATAAAATGAAAATAAGTAGCATCCGTCACTAATTGTACATCATCCATTGCTGCATGGTTTATACAAAAAAATTTTGTGAATAGGTATGGGATGCCATGTGCACTAATTTGTAACAAAAAAACTCATTTTACAGGTGTTACTTATTGCAAGCTTATGTAACACTTTGGGGTTGAACATAAAATAACAACACCTTATCACCCCAAGCTAATGGTCAAAAAAAAGTTTCCAATAGGGAGATTATGAAGATCCTAATGAGAACTATTAGCAAATATAGGAGAGACTAGAGCACAAAATTAAATAATTCCCTCTGGGCATACTACTCAACATGGAAACTTCCTATAGGTTACTCTCCTTATGAGCTAGTGTATGAAAAATTACCAACTCTACCTATCCAATTCGAGCTTCGTATACTTTTAATAGCTTGTGACTTAGACCTTGACCTTAGCCTAGCACAAAAAGAAAGATTAATTGACCTAAATTTGCTAGATGAAAATTGACTGGTAGCCCTATCCTTAAATGAGGTGTAGAAGGCGTCCAACAAAAAGCGTCATGACCTTAGAATATGAAAAGAGAAATTTCAACAAGGAGATAAGGTTCTCTACTAGAACCCCACACATGTACCTTAACAAACTAAGTTCTAGACATTGTGGGAAGGGCATTACATCATTTATAAACCTTTTCCTTTTTGGGCCATGTTGATCTATAGACCTAAGAGCTCGAACAAAAAGTAGTTGGTCAACATTGAACAGGTAAAGCCTTTCCATGAGCCCAAGTAAGCTAGTGCAGTAAATGCCTTAACAGATGGACAACCATGCTCAATTTTTCAGATCTCCTCCTTCCAACTTAGTCATGGGGGAGATAGCCATCCATACTAATCATATACGTGACTCAATTTTTCTATCTTTTATTTTACACATTTTTATGTTTACAAATTATTTATTTTACACCTTTTTGATTTTTACACCATTTTTTGTTTCACACAATCATTAGTAATTTACATTTTTCTTCAATATTGTACACTTTCTTATATATTTTACTTTATTTTAGTGTGATTTTCCAATTTTTGTTAATAAACATGCTTTGTGCCAACAAGACATAGTGGTATTGTAGTTGTTGCTAGTGGTGGTTTGCACTTAATATTTTTGTTTGCTAACATCTAGTTTCTATTTTTAATTTTTTGTACCAATGGCTAAGACATGGTTTCTTTTTCATGGAATAGGCAATGAGTCCATGACATTCACCCATCCACAAAAATATATGGTTCTCCTTGTTTTGGGAATATGAGATTCCTTTCATTAAATAAACTTTTAATAAATTTGTGACCTTGGTGGTTTTCAGATTTAGGAAGGATTCAAAGGTTTGTATAGGGTGACTTCAAGGGAACTCAATAATCTTTTGCTTACTTGGATGCATGAGTGCTTTCATGGATTTCTTACCATTCCATGTCGGCCAATAATAGGAAGTTGAATAAGTCTTTGCATGGTGTGGTTCCCACCTAATTTTTTTAAAAAAATAACATAAAAAATAAAATAAAAATGAAAAAAATGGTGGGAATTCAAAGCACACCCTTTAGACAAATAAATGGGCTACAAGCACTAGTTATGGAACTAGAAAGACATGTTACCCATGCTTGAAGGTCCTTTCTAACTAAGGCCTACTATCACTTGTTGCTTCTCTTTTCTTCTCTTTAAGGAATGGTGGTTGTTTTGTGGAAGCACTCTTGTATCTCAAGGGGATGGATTAGTGTTAGAGTGATGATGCCAAGTTGTTGAAAGCAGTTGGGTTTGGTCTGGATTGAGGATGGATCTTCTTAGGTCATTTAAACACAAATCTACAAGGGACTTCTTATGACCTCAATTTGGAACTCCATTCCACCTTCTCCATCATCCATCCATGCCACCCATAACTCACTTCACTGCTAGTGTCCATGTTCTTATTTGGTGTCTTTGCTTGATGTACTTGAATTCCTTGGTAGAATCTTCCAGGTTTTGGTCCTTAAACTTTCATAAACCATTAATCACCTATGGGGTCCATGGACTCCTTAGGTTGAGGCTATGCCATGGAAAATAGGGCATGTGCCTACTATGGGGAGGACCCACTTGCATATCTTTCAGTTGGGTTCATTAAGCACCTTATCCTTAGGCATTATTGCAATCAGAATCTTTCGTGCACCCATCTTCTGCATATGACCTTATACTCCTTTAAGTATTTTCTCCAATTCATGCATTCTTTATCAAATTTTTGAATTTTTGAGCTTTTAAAGATCCTCTTCAATGATTTCATCATATTCTTGGCTTTCTTGGGACTCCATAGACCCTAAATTCATTCAAACATTCCTTGTATTTTTTGAAATATTCAAATTTTAAAATTTTTTTTACAGACCCTATAAATAAGGCCCTATTAATAAAGCGCATGCCTATACGAGGCCTTGTATATGTGACCTCGTTGATGTAGTGCAAAAATACTATATATATGCATGACTACCCTTAGAAATTTTCACATTTTCTCTCAAATGCCCAAGGAGTTTTTGTAGTTTTTAGAGCCAAAAACCTTCCAAAGCCCATAACTTCTTAATCATTTATCTGAATCACTCCTCTTCAACCCTGTAGTTCCTAGAGGTAAGCTCTTAGTTGTCGGGGCCACAAACGTGCCATTTTTGATAGAAAAGTTTTTAACATTTTTTTGATTCCCACAAAGGTTTAAGGAATCATCATTAAAACACCAAATTATGAGAGTTAAACCTTTCCAACAAGCTCTGGTAACACTTACAATAAAAAATTAATTAATTAATAAAAAATAATAAAATAATCAAATCTGCCATGATCTAACCAGAGCCAAGTGTAACTAATTAATGAGGTAAAGTATCCAAAAATTTTAAGTTACACATTATATCTACTAATTCACAGATGTGTTGTGATTGTAGCTGGCACCAAAAGGCAAATGCACATAGGAAGGAGGATCATCTTAACGAAGGGAAAAATGGCCAAGAATAGGAATGGGCTAAGAATTGGCCCAGGAAGAATCGATCATAAGCCATACCACAAGACCTCTTACAGAAGAGGTTGAAGTGGAGTCTACTCATCAGATTCCAGAACAGGTGACAACAATGGAACATTCCCATCAGGATGAGGCACTAGCCCAATAAGTGAATCTTGTAGTAACCTTGATGAAAGCATGCTTAAACCATATCAGATTAAGGGAGGTCCAGAAAACAATGCTATGAGAGTTAAACTTTAGCTCTTTCTTGGAGCAAGTACCTAAAGAGGTACAAGAACAATTGAAGACTCCTTCCATGTGGTAAAGTATCACTTGTAGCAGGGAATGGTATATGGGAGAGACATTCCTATTTTGGAACAATAGGTAGGCCAATTTAATGGTCAAGATTAAGGACATTTTAGTGTCCTACTTAGTGCATGCCATTGCAGAGGCAGTTGAGTTACCTAAAATTGGGCTGAATCTCATCAAGATTCCAATGCAGACAGATCCTAGCATAAAAAAGGAATGGGTTTAGCAGTTCTATGGTGTCAACCACAAGGAGTATAATGCGGTCACACTAGTAGAAAGAATCCATTACAAGATTGTGGCCTTTAACCTAAATTGCATAGTAAGGCCTAGCAAGATCACTACCTTTTCTACCCATGTGTGTGCTGCTCGAAGTGGAAGATTCCTTAGCAACCTTGCACATCTAATCTATCTAGAGATAAAGAAGTAGTTCAAGGAGAATGAACATGGAAGGAAGACACTCCCCTTCTCATGCCTCATCAGAAAACTATGTTGAAGGGGAAAAATAGTTTGCTACACTAATGATGTTTGATGTAATCCGATTGCAAATTGAATGTAGATGATGAAGGATAAAACTCCTCCAATAACAATCCAAGAAGAGGAGTAGTAGCCACCATCTCCACCTACCATTCAAAAAATAGTGATATACATCATTATAATATTCCAATGGTTGCATGAGTTTTGAGAATGAATCTTGAGTGAGCAAGAGCAACAAGTAGGCATGAGTGATGGAGATCTATTTGTGTATTGGCCCACGATGAGTCACCTGAACAAGGTGGCCTAAACAATTAGCCTGATGGGGGCATGTGGAGTTATTTTCTTTGTCCAATGAATGTAGTTGTCCACAAGTTAGAATCCTAGTGCTAGAGAGGTAACCGTATCTCTTTTAGAATAGTAACAACTCCTAGAGATTTTTGGGAATGCTGTGACCTTTTCATTTTGCTTGGAGAAGGGCGAGGAGGTAACAGTACTAGTGAGTAATACCAAGGATAAGGAATAATAGTAGAGGTGGTTGTGATAGAATTGTCGAGACACTTAATGTACCTATAGCGTCTATACTAGATGTCACTACACTTAAGGATGTGCAGACCTCTACAGGGATCATAAGCGATAGAGTAAGTGCAGCTTAGCATGAACAACTATTAGATCAAATAGTAAGAATTGGGTGACTACTTTCGGATGTCTTTGACCTTTTAGATAGTGTAATTGTAGCTTCGTTAGAGTTACTAGAGGCAAGGGACAAGAATATTATTTTGGAAGGGTAACTCAAAATAGCTAAGGAGCTAAATGAACACTTGGCTGCAAAAGTTGTTGAACTAAGAGCCTAGATTGCCGACCTTGCATTTCTCAACATAGCACTGATAAGAGATGAAGCTCTTGGATAGCTTCACACTAGGTTGAAAGGGGTTGATGGCGTGATGGAGTCAACAGTGTTCTATTGATCCTTGGTAGAGGCCACCTAAGATAAAATGTAGAAGGCCTTGGATTTGACCCGCTAGGAGAATGTGTAGCTTACCATAGAAAATCATTACCTACGAAACATTGATGTGCATAAACAAAAATTGACTAATTTTATCCATCAATAGTAAGAGTAACTAGCCAGAGAAAATACAAAGTTAAGAAGATTGACAATGTAGACTAGAAACCTCTCCATGGAGGAAGTTTGTGCCCTTCACCAAAAGACTACAATAGAAACAACTACATGGAAATCAGAGGGTCTCAAATTTGAGAGAATAAAAAATCATTACAGTGACTAGGTTGGCCTATAGAAGAAAATAAATGAGAAACACATTCAAGTGGTGAAGGCAAAAGTGAACAAGACCCTATAGCAACTCCAACAAGGATGCAAATTATGATAGCCCATCATTGATGGGATTGATCAATACAATAAAGTAGAAATTTTCTTGAAGAAGTTGCAGATAGAGGAGATGATCGAATATATGGATCTTGCCAACCTCCGATATGCAAATCTAGCTATGTTGACTATTAGATGGCTATGGTTAGAACTAGGAAAGTAGGTGGTCAGCTCATACTTGTTGTACAAGGTGGAGTTCAAACACCACAAGGACACCAAGAAAAAGCTTGCAGTGGCAAACGCTAAACTTAACATTCTTAAGGGCAAATATATTGATCAGAGATTTGGTGCTGAGAGCCTAGCCAAAAGAATGAATGACTACTAAGAGCTATAAAATGCAAGCAGGGAATTTGATGTTGAATGCAAGAAATTTGCTACTTAATTCATCAATGTTAAGGTGTTGTTCCCATTAATGCCTTGTCCATGGGATATCCCCATTTTAGTCTACATTGGCAATGTCACGTGGACTATGAATGATCCTCGAAGTAAGGAGAAGAAGATGAAGGCATTACTAGATACCTTTTGCCTTTCATTGGAGGTAGCAATTGTAGTAGGACAATCATAGCCTTCTTAGCCATCACGTACTCTCTAAGTTGATGAAGGTTCTTCAAAACCTTAGGAACCTCAATCACCTTGGACTATTTGATCTTCTCAACCATCTTCATGCCATTAGAGGATGTGCCATCCAATTTGAGTAATCATGTCATGGTGTTCAATTTTGTATCATGAACATCACAAATTTTTTAATGGTGTCGATCGATATACTCGAGCACTTAGTTTTGTTGTGTCAATTGGTTGTATCAAGTGTAAGTCAATAATCCCATACCTTCCCAATTTTGTAAAAGAACTTAATGATGAGTTTTCATTTAGTCATGGGGGTTTGATGAAGCATCAAATTGTTGCATCAACAGACCCTTGTCAACGTAGCCCTATTGACATGATGTTGCCTCATTGATGGGGCTGCGTTGACGTAGCATTTGTTGTGTTTATGAGGCCCTATTGATGCAACTCCATAGTAAGGTTTAAGAATATGTGCTTACCCACTATGTTTATGGGGATGTCTTGTCATAGTTCTAGTAGAGCTCTTGCAGTTTTGTCATTTGAGAGTTAGAATATTTTTTGAGTGCTCGCAGCAAGAGTCAGAAAGTGTATGGATCTTTATTCGAGCACTAATGTACCTACATAGAGTAGTGTGAATGGCAATAAAGACAAGCCTTTTGATAAACCTTATAGCACTTGGAAATAGACTAATTATTTATTCATGCATTTAATATTTTATGCAATTTTATTTAATGCTTTAAGTAATTAAATAATCAATTAGGCTAAACTAAGCTAGATAAAGTAGCGATTAATTAAGCAAATAAGTACAACCACTTCAAGCATACACTTGGTAATCCTAGTAACGCTTAATGTTTGGTAACCCAGTAATGCTAAACGTGTTCAAGATGTATATAGCAAGTGGAACTAGATGCTTATGTTAGGATTAGTTAGGGGTAGTTAGTTAGATTAAGTTAGCAATTGAATTACTTCATTTCTACAATTCTTTGTTTTAAGCACCTAAAACATAAAACATAAAAATAACAAAAATCATATGCCTCAATTACACTTAATCATACCTTTGCATACCATAAGTGTAATTGGGAAGACAATGAATAACTATTATGGAAAGTTTACTTCCTAGAGACTAGTGTACTAGAAGACATAGAATCCACAGAATTTGACCAGCTTGCACGTGCATGCTTAGTGATTCATATGTTTGAGTGTAGGGGTACTCACTGCTCATCAATGACAAAACTCATTCTCCATCTACTAGAGGGAAAACACCATATTCCTAGCAGCCTTCTCGTTCTTTAGCACATGCTCCTCCACCCTCCACCCAATTACCTCCCACTCCATCTATGTAGGGAAAAATTCCACCATAGTCATAACAATGTAATGCTACTAGGGCTATCAACTTACAGCTAGCTTTCTAGCTGAATGATTTAGAACTCAAATCTCAAAAATGACCATTCTTCCAATCCAGCATTTCTCCAAACTCACAAACTAATGTGACTTGTCTCACTGTCTCTTCCTTATCCTTTGCATTAAATCCTTTTGAGAACCCTTTGAACTAAATGCCTCCTAAGATCTGCACTGTCATGTTAACCCATGTTGTAATTGATTGGATCAAGGCTAGGAACCTTCCTAGGAAAATATTTGGCCTTGGAAGTTCTCTCATTTACTTGCAAATCACTGGACATGAACCATGAAAGGCTCTTCTTGATTCAGGTTCCAGTGCCAATCTAATTTCCCATGACATGTACAAAGCATGAAACCTACCACCTCTTAAGAAGAGCAATATCTGTCTAGAATTTTCAAATCAGTCAATCACGATTCCTTTGGGACTTATGGAGGACATTGTGACCACTATTTGTGGGTGGTCCTATCCTGTTGATTTTCTAGTGATCAAGGTTGAAAATTGCAAGGGAGACTTCCCAATTATTATGGGAAGGGCATGGTTGAGCATTTTTGATGCTCTAATGGGCATCAGAGATCTCTTTTTGAAAATTTCCAAGAAGAATGAATTTGGAAAGATTGAGAAGAAGAGAGTTCCATGCATTGCGTATAGTGATACCAAGTGCAATTGCATGCAGAAACTTTGGTATGTCAAGAGCACATCCATCAAAGCATGCAGATAGTGTGTAAATGAATCTAAATTTTGAAGGTGCCTGTATGTAGCAGCCACAAAATAAGAGGATACTTAGTGGCTAACAGTTGATCTTGGAAGCACCACACTTTGCATGGAACCTATTGAGAGTTTGACATGTGCTTATATTAAAAGCATGGATAAACTAGAGCAAGTTCATCACCAACTCTTTGATAATGCAAATGATGATACCTATTGAAGAGAGTTGGAAATCCATAAAAATTTTAAACAAGAGCTCTTAGAGTTGAAAACTTTACCTACTGGCATGGAGTATGCATTTTTGACAAATGGCAAGTCAGTAATCATCAAGGCCAGTCTTGCTCCTGAATAGAAATAGATGGTATTGAGGGTGATCAACAAATGGCCAATAGCATTTGCTTGGTCATATATTAAACTAACAAGGATTGATCCTAGAATATGGCAGCATCATATCTACATTGATCCAACCATGAAGCCAAAGAGGTAGCCATAGCAGCAGTTGAATTCCAAATTGAAGCATATTATCATAGATGAAATTGAACAACTCCTCAAGGTGGGGTTTATCTATCACATTGCAGATAGTGAGTGGGTTAGTCCACTTATGATTGTGCCAAAGAAACATGGCAAGTGGTGGATTTGCATTGACTTTCAGTTATTGAATATGACAATATTCAAAGGTCACTTTCCATTGCCATTTGTGGATCAAGTGTTAGATACTATATCTGAGAATTGCTATTATAGTTATCTGGATGGTTATAATGGCTATAACCAAATCTAAATTACATGAGAAGACCAAGCCAAAATAACATTCATGAGTCCTTGAGGGATCTTTGCATATTGCAAGATGCCTTTTGGCCTATGCAATGCTCTTATAACATTCCAACGCTTGATCTTGAGCATTTTTTAGCAACAAATTGGTTGTAGGGTGGAAGTCTTCATGGATGACTTCTCCACCTATGATGCTACCTTTGAGCAAAGCCTTGGACCAACTTGAGCAAGTGCTTAAAAGGTGTGTAGAGATAAATCTTCAACTTAATTGGTAGTAGAGCCATCTGATGATCTAGGAGGACATTGTACTAGGGCATAAAATTTCTTATGTAGGGACTGAGGTGGATTGTAAAAAGATAAGGGTCATCCAAGGAATAAATTGCCAACAAGAAACTATTAAAGATGTTTGGTCATTCCTTGGATACACTAACTATTACCAAAAATTCATAGAGAATTTCTTTAAGATCACAAAACCATTGGTCAAGCTAATAAAGAAAGATGATCTATTCATCTAGACTAAGAAATGCGAAAAAGAATTTCAGAGCCTCAAGTAGAAATTCATAGAGACTTAAATTCTACAAGCATCTAACTGGTCCAAACAATTTCATATCATGATAGATGCATCAAATTATGCCTTGGGAGTTATGCTTACATAGTTGGATGACAAGAAATATCCATATTACATCCACTGTGTAAGTTGAAGCATTGTGGGTGCATAGTTGAATTACACCACAATGGAGAAAGAACTGATGGTGGTAGTGTATGCTCTAGGAAAGTTTAGGCACTATGTGCTTGGATATAAAGTGTTTGTGGACACTAACCACAATGCCATTTACTTCCTAATGAACAAGCCAATAGTAAGCCCCCATGTCATACGATGGCTTGTAATCTTGTAGGAGTTCGATCTCACAATGGTATATTGAAAAGGGATTAAGAATGTGATTGCTTATCACTTGTCTAAGTTACGATGGGATAATAAGAAGGAGGAGATCCCACTCTATGACCAATTTCCTAATGAATTTCTCTTTGTTGGTGCAATAAATGAACAAATGTCCATAGAATCAAAATGGTATGATGACATTCTCACTTATCTTCTTACTCAAGAGATGCCATAAGATTTGGACTATAGGAAGAAATAATAGTTTTTTCATCAGACCAAATGCTTCATAGAAATCAATGGACACCTTTACAAGGTGTGCACTAATAGCTTGGTTCATTGGTGTGTACTTGATGTTGATCAACTGTGCATTCTCTAGGATGCTCATGAGGGTCCTTATGGAGGCCACTATGTTAGGACATGTACAATCATTAAGATCCTAATGGTAGGTTATATTAGCCAGTCATCTTTAAATATGCCCACCAATTTATCCACTCTTGTGAACATTGTCAATGAGATGATGGGATGATCACAAGAATGGAGGGACCTCAACAGTGGATTTAATCACTAGAATCCTTTGACATACGGGGCATCAACATTATGGGTTCCATCACATCCATGTTAAATGAAAAGGAATATATAATCATTGTCATTGATTACTGCATAAACTGGGTAGAAGCAACAACTGTCATTGACTATATATCATCCACTACTACACGGTTTGTACAACAAAATGTTATGAACAAGTCTGGGGTGCCACATGCACTAATTTCTAACAACGAAAGCCATTTTATAGGTGCTACTTTTCTCAAGCTTATCCAATGCTTGGGGGTTGAACATAAATTAACAACACCCTACCACCCCCAAGCCAATGGTCAAGTAGAAGTTACTAATAAGGAGATCATGAAGATCTTAATAAGAACTATTAGCAAATATAGAAGAGATTAGAGCACAAAATTAAACAATGCCCTCTAGGCATACCACTCAACATGAAAACTTCCTATAGACTACTCTTCCTATGAGCCAGTGTATAGAAAATTACCAACGTTACCTATCCAATATGAGCTTTGTACACTTTCAATAGCCTGTGACTTAGAGCATGACCTTAGCCTAGCATAAAAAGAAATATTAATTAACTTGAATGTGCTAGATGAAAATTAATTGGTAGCCCTATCCTTGAATGAAGTGCACAAGGCATTCAACAAACAATGACATGACCTAAGAATTAGAAGGATTAAACTTCAACCAGTAGATAAGGTCCTCTACTAGAACCCCACACATGTACCTCAATGAACTAAGTTCCAAAACATNCAAATTCCAAAAACTGTGAAGGGGCATTATATATTTGATGAAACCTTTCCTTCTAGGGCCATGATTGTATATAAACTTGAAAGCCTAAACAAGAAGCAGTTGGTCAACATCCAATAGGTAAAGCCTTTCCACAAGCCCAAGTGAGTTAGTACAATAAATACCTCAACAGATGGACAACCCTCAATTTTTTAGATCTCCTTTCAACTCAGTCATGGGGGAGATGGCCATCAATGGTAATCATATACATGGCTTCTTAGTTTTCTTATTTTTTGTTTATACATTTTTGTTTTTTTGCAAATTATTTATTTTACAAATTTTTGATTTTAAAACTTTTTCCTATTTTACATTATTTTTTGTTTTACACCATCATTAGTACATTTAAAATTTTCTTCAATATTTTATACTTTCTTATATATTTCACTTTATTTTAGTTTGATTTTCTAATTTTTGTTAAGAAATGTGCTTTGTGCCAATAGGGCACAATGGTGCTATAGCTGTTGCTAATGGTGGTTTGTGCTTAATATTTTTGTTTACTAATGTCTTATTTCTATTTTTGAATTTTTGTACCAATGACTAAGACATGATTTCTTTTTCATGGAATAGGCAGTTGTAACGATGGAAAACGTCGGTTGCTGGAAACACCAAGAGGATTTCTGTGTACACAGTTCCAACCCTGGATTCGTGCGAGGGCCGTGCTGGAAAAAACGAATCCGAGGTGCCCTAAACGGTCTTATCGATCAGAAAGGGACTTACTTAATTAGTAAATTTCGTTAATGATCGTGTAACGGGATGAAGATTTAGTATGAAGACGTAATAGCGGATGACGAGAAAATGAGATCAACTCCAAGATTGGATCTTGAAGGGGATGAAAACAATGTAAGCTATTTAAAACGACTATGGATTGAGATCTTGAAGGGGATAAAATCAATGTAAACAGGATGCAATGGATTGAGATTTAGAAAATACATGATCCCGAGATCTGGGATCTGTCTTGAAAACAAATATGATGTATACAACAGGATTTACAAGCGGACTTTGGTTTGGACGAAGTATCCGCCACCAACAAGAAGCTATTTAGAGATTAAACAAGCAAAAGCCAATCTACCTTGTTCACTAGCCAATTCGGGCACAAGGGAGTCAAGCTTGAAGAAAAATGTTTGCTAACTTGAAATATTTGACCAAAAGCTTCTCTGTATCACCGTTGATGCTCTTTTATTGCCAGCTCTTTCTTGTCTTCTTGCCAACTGTTTACCAAAACTACCAACCCTTCGAGCGTTGTCTGCTGGGGTATTTATAAGATTAGGGTTAGGAGAAAAACGCTATTTAGATGATGCGTGTCCTGGGCCTACAAAATGCTGTTGACCAGATGTGTTGTAGCTAAAGCTTGTGACGCTACGTTGTGCTACGCTTTGAAGCATAGTATAACGTAACCACCCTTGTCTTTAGTGTTGAAGGATTTCCAGATCTTCTGTAATAAACTGTCCTGAGGCTATGCTGTGATATCCTGGAAAGCATATCGTAGCATAATTACCGCTACTAGAATTTTGTTATCTTTGTTGCTGCGGCTAAATTAACTATGCTGCTTGACGCGGCGTAGCACGCAAAAAGTTAAAGTTTTGAACATGGCTAACTTGTGAAGTTGAAGTGTTGTCACTGTGCATCCCTTGTTCTGTTCTATCCTCCTGAAGTTTGCTACGCTAAGCCATGTAGCGTAGTGTAGCAGGCCCTCAGCCGAAAAAATAACTTGCTGAGATGTGCAACTATTTTTGGTGCTTCCACCATTTGGATGTCTTGACGCTGCACTTGTGAAATCTTTACCTAAGCTTTGAGACTTCCCTGAATTATCAAGGCTCCGAAATTTCACAGTGTTTCAATGGCCCCTCTTTGTTGACATTTGGAGGGCTTTCCCAAGAGACATTGACAAAGAATGCGAAACACCGTAGAGGTAAAGACACCAACACCGTTCGTCGGCTGCTGCTCAAATATTACACTGTCAAACCTGGAAGTGGGAAGGTTTGGGGCATAAGGAATAGAAAAGTGGCTTCACAAGTGTGAAGGAGGGAGGTTCGGGGAAGGCTCAAATATGAGTAGGATGCCTTGCAAACATGCTATTAGAGAACTACTCGATAGTGTTTTCGTGAGAGGTTACACCGTTGCACTGTGTATGTGGGACTTGCTTGGGCGAGTTGTGTTACACCTGTATGGCCTGGATGAGTTGCGTTTCGTCCATTTTTCATGGCTTTTTCCACTTTTTTGACCTACAGATGCATTCCATGAGGCGAGTTGCATTATGCCAGTTCATGGACATGACAGTTATCATGTGCGAAAGGCTCCTTGCACGTTTACGTCTTTTGTACAAATAGGAGGAGCAAGTAAGGGTAGTTTCAAGGATAGGAGAGGGAAAAAGTAAGGTAAGGTATCTGGAGGGAAAAGGCAGGGTATGCACTCCCAAGTAGTCAGGCTAGTCCAAGCAGCCACCTCGGAACACTGTGATGCCTCACCCTCCTAGTCAATGCAACTTCAAACAATGTCATTGTAGCAAGTAACCTGCAAAGCATAACAAAGAACAAAGAACAAAAGTAACTGTCCTAACCGCTGGGGAGGCTATTGAAATAAGTGCCATCCAAAGTTGAAAGGGGAACGCAAGCCATGGAGAAGGGACTGTAACAAAAAGGCAAGGGTCTCTTTGTTGACACCGTAGCTCAGGAATTCACCATCGATAGCCAGATTCATCTTATCCATCTGACTAGGCAAGGAGCCAGTTAGATGAATCTGCAAAGCTTGACCCTGGTGGCGGTGGTGGTTGGAGGTAGCCAAGGCTACGGGTGACCATAGTTTCCTTGGGGTTCCAATTAGCGATGTTGACCCTGGGAGCTACAATTGCTGAGCGACTGTTGTAGCAGCATCTCCGAGGGATTAGTAGTATGCCTTTCGGCATATCCGAGGAATTAGTAGAATGTCGGGGGGTAGTGGCGTTGCTTCTGTTCCAATGCCCTACTCGTTCTATCTAATAGGGATGTCATGCAAGAATGATTACGTCCACTTATTTCATGGATGGTTTGTTGGAAAATCCCAGTTTTAGGTCCTGGTAGATCATCGTTGCTGGTTTTAAGTCTCAGCGGACCATGATCCTGATTTAAAGTCTGGGCAGACTAAAGTGTGCTAGTTTTATGTCATAGCGGATGGTGGAAGAGGTAGTTTATGGTCCCAACAGACTGTGCTATGGGTGTAAGTTTTATGTCGTGACCTAGGGACAAATCTGTGCTAGTTTAACGTCTCAGCAAACGTATGTTTACCTTGCCAGTTTCGCATTGTGGCGGATGATCGATAGCTTTACCAATTTAGCGTCGTGGCAGATGCATGCAAACGCGTGCTAGTTTTACATCGTAGCAAACGTGTACAACATTACCAGTTTTACGTCGTAGCGGACGTTTGTTATAGCACCATTTTTACGTCGTAGCGGATGATTGTTACCTTACGTTTGAGCCAAGTTGACGTCTAAATGTGGTACTGCTTCAGGTACATATGATTCATCATATTTGGAAGTTTGTTGTCGTTGATGTCTACTAGCCTGAATGCTCCATTTTTATATGCTTTGATGACCAGGAAAGGGCCTTCTCAGCTTGCAGAGAATTTGATCACTGGCTCACGAATGGCTTTGAGGACCAAGTCTCCTTTCTTAATCGATCGCTGATGCAGGTTGCGATGATGCTTCTACCTTTGCCTGTCATGATATTTTTTGATGCTGTCAAGTGTCTGGATGTGCTTCTCCTCCATTGAGTCTAAATCCATGATCCTGGACTCATTTTGTTGAGTCTCATTTATAACCATTGAGAGGACCATCCATAGTGAGGGAACCTGTAGTTCAAGGGGCAACACTGCTTCAGATCCATAGACTAGGTTGTAGGGCATTATACCTGTAGTTGTTCTGCATGTCATATTGTAGGCCCATAGCACGTAAAGGATTTTCTCATGCCATCATTTCTTGTTGCTACAGAGCATCTTCTTCAGTAAATTGATAACCACTTTGTTTGTTGCTTCTTCTTAACCATTTACTTGTAGGTAATATGGTGAGGAAAAAAATTACTTAATACCAAGGTTATTGCAGAAAGATTTGGTTTTGGTACTACTAAATTGTGGTCCATTATCAGTCACAATAGTCATGGGAAGCCCAAACCTTGTTACTATGTTATCCAAGATAAAATGGCAAACCTATTGAGATGTAGTCTTTCGTAAGGGAATAGCCTCAACCTACTTTGTGAAGTACTCAGTGGTGGTGATAATGAAGCTATGTCCTACGGAAGACTTAGGTGTGATGGGACCTATGATATCTAGCCCCCATCGTTGGAATGGCCAAGTGATCTATGTGGTATGTAACTCGGTTAGTGACACGTGTATAAGATTTGTGTGGCATGTGTCACATGTCTTAGCTTTGGTAAGGCAGTCTCATTCCATGTATGGCCAGTAATACCCTAAGCATCTGATTTTAGTGGCCATGGTTCGCAGGGCTATGCGTCCTCCACACAGTCCCTCATGAACTTTGCTAACTATCTTTTGCGCTTGGTTGTTATTTACGCAGGTTAACAATACCCTATCAAAAGAGTGCCTACATAGAGTATTGTCTTCGATGATGACATATTGCCTAGCACACTTGCGGATTGCATCCTTTTGTGCAGATGTTAACTCGTGAAGTGGTTCGTCATGTAGAAGGTAGACCATTCTGGCATTCCTTCCGTACTTAAAGAAGAGATTTGTACCGCTTGGATGACAGGATCTATACATTCCATCATTAAAGCAGGCCAAGTGGCAAACAAATGTGGTGGCATGTTTAAAGCTAACGTAGCTAGTGCATTAGCTACAGTGTTCTCACTACGCAACACGTGTTGAACATCAGTTATAGTAAATTGTTTCAGAAGATCTTTAGCCATATTGCAATAGGGTTGTAGATGCATGGCTTTGCAGGTGTAGACTTTTGTAATCTGATTGACAATGAGCATTAAATCGCCTCGGATCACCAGGTGTTGAACGTTCAGTTCCTTGGCTGCTAATAGTCCCCTAAGGAGCCCCTCGTATTCTGCCACATTATTCGTACAGGGAAACGCCAGGTGGTAAGCCAATGGACGAATATCCTCAGGGGAAAGTGTGATGATGGTGGTAGCACTGCCGCCTCTGGTAGTCAAAACGCCATCAAAGTGTAATGTCGCTTTGAGGCTTGTTAATACAAGGCTTAAACTATGTACATGTTCGTTTGGAAATTTAGGCTCTATCGTCGCCTGATCGTTAATAGGTGATGCTACAAGTTGGTTGACTATTGCTTGGCTTTTCATGGAAGATTGGCCAACGTAGTGCAAGTCAAATTCTGCTGTGATGGCTTTTTATCGGGCTATCCTACTACTCTCATATAAATTGTTCATGATGGCCTGTAGAATTTTGTTCTTGTAAATTATGTTAACCTGGTTGTGAAAAATATAGTGTATACATTTTTTGAGCTCAAAAATCAATGCTAAGCAATTACGCTCTACTTCATTGTACATCGTTTATGCAAATAGAGCATGACTTAGATAGTAGATAGGGATTTCTGACTCGTCGTCCCTCTTTTGACATAACAACGCAACTATGGACACATCTAAACTTACTAGGTAGATGTAAAAGGGTTGATCTTTTTATGGCGGGAAAACCGTTGGCAAATGTAATAGCTGTTCCTTTAGGTCATCAAAAGCACGCTGGCAGTCCTTGGTCCACTCAAAGTTAATCCCCTTCTTGAACAGATGTTGCATAGGATGTAACTTATCTATCAACTTCAAGATGAACCTCCTGATAAACTGTAACCTACCTTGCAACCCACGTAGTTCTTTGAGGTTTGTAGAAGATGCTAGGTTAACGATGGCCTTAACCTTGTCAGGGTCAACTCGTATGCCAGCCTCCGACACCACAAACCCCAACATGCATTCGATGTTGACTCTGAACACATATTTTCTTGGGTTGAGTCGTAGGTCATGCCTAAGACATCGTTTAAGGATTAACTCTAAATCCTCTGAGTGATCTTTCGACTTCTTAGATTTAACAGCTATGTCGTCTACGTAGTCGTTCAATCTCTCTAAGAGATAATCACTAAAGATATATGTCATGGCACGTTGATAAGTTGCTCCAATGTTTTTTAGTCCAAAAGGCATCATGGTATAACAGAAAGTTCCCCAGGGGGTCATAAAATTTGTGGTCAGTTGATGTTCTAGGTTGATATGGATTTGATTGTATCTTGAAAACCCATCCATGAAGGATAGTAAAGTGTGTCTAGTTGTTGTGTTGATAAGTTGGTCAATACTCAGTAATGGGAAATTGTCTTTAACCATCTCCTTGTTTAGATCGCGGAAGTCTATATAGATGCGTATTCCTCCTATTTTCTTAGAGACGACGATGATGTTTGACACCCAATCTGAGTAATCAACCGTGTGGATGAAACCAGCTTGATATAGCTTAGTGATTTCACTACACATTGCCAACGCAATTTCAGGCTTAATCTTCTGTGCTTTTTGTCTAACCGCTTTGATGCGCAAGTCTAACACGATGTTGTGCTATATCAGTCGCAAGTCTAAACTCGGCATGTCTTCGTACGACCATGTGAGCACTGCAACATTATTTTGGAAAACTTGAGATATGTCGGTTTGCGTTTGTTGGTCAAGGAGAGAACTGACCTTTAGGGTTTTGCTTTCTCCTTTGTGTGTAACCACAGAGACATCAGTGAGGGAATTCTTGGTCACATCACCAGCCTCCAAGTTCAGGGTTTAGGCCAAATGTTCTAGCTAGTCTGGGGATATTTCTAAGGCTACTATGATTATGTCACAGGAGAAGGTGTCAGTTCCTATCATTGCTAGATTAGGCTATCTAATAGTTTCCCCATATGGGCCTATTAGGGCTAGGGGTGCAAGCAGAGCTTCGTCCATTTGTAAACTGACCTGCAAAACCGTCAAGAAAGGAAGTAGTTACATTGTTTTTTGTTGACATGGTGAAATGATACAAGGCTTTAGAGGTACATGTCTAAAAGGCTGCCAGTTTAAGGTCTTAGCGGACTGTTACAATATATAGAATTTGTAAGAAAATAATAAGAAAGGTTTCCTAGGTGCTGGCTTAAAGCTCTCGCAGACTATAGCTAAAAGTATAACGTGGTATGTCTAGCATGGCAAAGCAGCTAATTTAGAATTTTTTGCAGACCATAGTTAATGCAACCAGATTATGAGACGATAAGCTATGCATTAGTTTAGGGTCTTTTCGGATTGTAATCAATGCAATATCCGTGAGATTAATGGGGCTATCTTTACGCTTCATGTCAAACTGACATTACTACACTTCGGGAAGGTTCTACGCTGATCAGGCATGAAGATAGTAAGTTTTCATCATCAGGCTTATAAGTAGATGGCTTGTCTTCGGGGTGAACTGTAAGCGTAGCGAAGTTGAGTTAAGCTAAAGTAGAAGAAAAGTGTAAGTTAACGATTTCGTAAAGGTGATTCAAGCGTAACCATGGCACTGAAGATTGAACGCAAACACGCCAAGTTGGCTAGGATTGATGAAGTACAAGAAAGTCTAGGGTAAATTTCAAAGGCACGAGTCAAAACTTGGGAGATTACTCCACTTGCCCAGTAAGTTGTTCTATACCTTCCTTGTGTGATATATGCGTTAGGTCATTTTCACTGTCATTGTACTATAATTTGTATTTGTTTCGCAAATGTGCACCGCACTGGGTGTCGATACCTGCCTATGCTAGTTACGCTACGAGAGTTTGTAATATTATCCTTATCACCGTTGTTAGAGATAGACCTTGCACCGTCAAAAGGGTTTGGGTGATTGTGGGTAATATTGTACAAACACACCGCGTAACTGGTGAGGAGTCTAGGTGTTCTACCCTTGCGGAGTGCAAGCGAGGTTCCGTTGTCTTGCTTGTAATGGTTGCGTGTTACACTAGGGAAATATGCCGTATTACCTTTATCATCATTGTTATGGATAGACCTTGCACTATCGTAAGGGTTTTGGTGGTTTTGGGTAATGCATCTCTAGCATAACATGCAATTTTCTAGGAGTCAAAGCAGTGAGAACCTTAATGTTGAGTGACAGATTCTTGTGAGCTTTTTCGATTTTTTTTTATGTTGTTAGGGTGCCTAAACTATTTTCTAATGGTCATGTGTTCCATTATAAAGGGTTATGCTAAGGCCCATCCTGATCGTTCTGGACATTGTGGGCGTTTTATGTTGTCTACATGTCCCCATGGCGAACATTCCTCCTCCCCATGCTCGTGTAGGGGAAGAGGCGGTTTGGTTCCGAATGGGCGCACGAGAGTTTCTACGATTTTTGTTGCGTAACTTTAGCATAATTTTTTGGTCACATTTGTTGGCCGAGATGGCTGCCGCCATTCTGGAAACGCTGCTGGTTGGGTCAATGTAGAGTATTTTAATGTTTCTGGTGGACGGATCAATCGAGGTTGTAGGTGGGAGGGATCGTGAAAAACGCATCACGGGTTTGAGGTGCTTATCCTAGATCTAGGAGATGCCTAGGTTTAACTATTATCATAGCTACAACACACTATTCATAGCTCGTCATCTCACCACCTATTTTCAGAACCAACCTGGCACCGTGTATTATGCTAGCGAGTAAGTATTGTCAAGGTGCTGTGATTTGTCAATTGTGATTTGATTTTGTATTAAATGTAAACAGTTTTTTGTATTCTATGGCATAGGTTCTTTATTGATGCGAATGGTCTCCAGGGTGATACAGAAATGTTATCTATGGCCGAAACAACCATAAAGGAATTCACTTCCATCAGCAATGTACGTGCTAGTGTCCTGGGACAACTAGGATTTGAAATCCAACACTACTCTGTCCGGTACACCAAATTCTTTGTCAAGTGTAGAGACTCTAGATGGATGGATAGGGAGTGGACTTTAGAACATCCTATCATGGTTGATGACGTACAAGAGAAACTCCCATCATTTCCTTTGCCCTTTGGACGCAGTAAGTTACGCTACATTGATTAACTGTGTGACCCTACAGGGTGAAAACAGTGTTTGGGATTTTATTGTTTTGTCATTTTGTCTAACCTATTTTTTTTGGTTAAAGAATTGCGGGAGGTCACGGTGGCCACCTCTAGGTGTGACGCAGTCACCATCTTCTTCCGCTATGATGATATAAATGAAGCACAACATTGGCTTTGTCATGAAGTGGCCCCAGTTGCCATAACCAATAACCTTTGGGAAGCCGGACTGATGGAGCTATTTCTAGTTATAACCCCTGATGTCCCGGTGGCTGAAATGTTGGCCCTAGTTGACTTCTTCAGCGAACAAGCCAAGCATTTTCACACATGCATGCATAACATGACCGTGAGTTTTGATATTAATGCTCAACTATTCGCCGACTTTTTTGGCATTCCCTCTGATGGCCTCCCAGTGGGAGAGAAGTCCAAGAAGAGTTCTAAACATCAGAAGGACATAGAGGAGTGGCTATGGATGAAAAAAGAGCTGAAAGACATCTACGCCGAGAAGATCAAGCTAGAGGTGGCTGGCATCATATATCCCCTCTTCCGTGCTCGTGCTTTCCCCAAGCTACTCTGCTAAGGAAAAATCCTTGGAATAGAGCAAGCTTGGATCATGCGGGAGGTTATGGAAGAGGGGACACGATATAACTGGGCCAAACACAATGTTGAGGGCCTGCAGGCTGAAATGATCAAGTTTTGCAAGAAGCTTAAGTCTCGTTTCAATGTGCATTTTGCCTTCTTCATAGCTTGTTTGCGGCGTTTTGCCGAATTCCTGGTGGTTCACAAGGATGGGGTCTGGGTTCAACAGAATCGCAACTAGATCTCCAAGCTATGGATTTCTGAGGTTCTCTGCACTGTCTGATCCCAATATCCTCCTAAAGGCATCAAGGAGTCATTTTCCATGACAACTAAGGATTGGGTGATGCCTCCCGTATGGGGCCAAGACAGGTGGGTTTCCCCCTTCTTACACTAGCAGTGTATCGAGGGGGAAGTGCCTAGCAGAAAAAATAGTAGCTTCATTGATTCAGTGGAAAAAGCGTTGTTCGACCGTGGAGTCTCCTGGTCCGACTGGTGAAGAGGGGAGGAAACTACGCATTAAGTTTCACAGGAGCCATCCCCCGGCTGGTAGGTAGAGGAATGCATGATTAGTTGACGTACATTACGCTACGTATAGATGTCATTGCATCGCATAGCACTCATGAAAGATGAGTAAAGTTTTGTTAACTGTAATGTGTTCTACAGGAAAAGGGAAAGATGTAGGGGGACTGACCCCTGAAATAGGGGTCATAGTCTTGTGGCATGGGGAGGGGACCCCAGTTTTGGAAAAGGAGGCCCCTGTTAACAACGTAGGCAACACATAGGCTCCTATGCTTGAAGAGAAAACAAGCGTAGAAGATGTTGTGGCCCTTTTGGATGGGCTAGAAAGGGAGGAGTAGTTTGTTGTTGGTGAGTTTGACTACTTGCTTGACCTTTCCTCGATGGGCAATTCTCCCACTGTTACCCCTAAGGGTTTGTTGGATAGGAGCCTTGCATTATTGTAGCATCTCAAATTTTGCCTTTATCTACTGTGTTATGTTTAACTCGTTTTATTTGCGTAGTAGGCACTTCCGATAATAGTGGTGTACCTTCATCAACGGCCCCTACTCAACGCTGGGCTGAGGCCCCTAACAAATTTGCTTTCATGGAGGGAATTGTTAATGACATGATTGATCGCTTGGAATGAATCGATCCTAAGATTGATAAGTCACTGTTGTCTTGTCGCGGCTAATTATCATCTTCATGTTACAACATCTCGCCTCAAGTGGGATCCCAAAGAGCCTGTTGACGTAGACGCTGCCCCGAACCCTCATCAGAGGTAACTAAAGTGCCACACTGTGTTTACGATGAGATGCATAAATGTGCATTGCGTTCGGCCCGTTCTTTATGGGAGAGTCAAAACATCAAAAAAGACCTTTGGAAGAGATTGCAGAAAGTAGAAAAAGAGAAAACCACCCTAGCTACCAAGGTGGAGGACCTTGAGTCTAGGAACGAATTTCTGCAAGCTCGGGCTACCAATGATGAGAATTGGTGTACGGCTGTGATTAACTATGCCCACTATTGGACAGTCATCCAGAACAACGTCCAAGATAGTCGTGAGCTCATTGAGCAACGAATGCAAATGGATCTCCTAGCCCAGAAGAATCAAGACTGGAAGGACTATAGCACGAAGGTCCAAGAATGGGGGCAGACACAAAAAAATCATAAGCACATGTATAAACAGGAATGTGCTGCCTATCATCAGCATTACAAAGATTCCGCAGTTGAAACGTAGGCCCTTCGATTGTTCCTCGATGTCATTGGTGCTTCTGGAGCATATAAAAAGTTCTAGGAGCAAGTGATAGTGAGTGCCTTCCCTGAGAGAGAGATGACGCTCCTTGGCGAGGAGACCACTATCCCTTCCTTTTTTCCTAAACCGCCTTGGTAGACCCCTTTGGAAAAGGGGAAGGTCAAGGTTGAAACTAATATAGGAGATGATGTTTGGGTAGAGCTCACTGAGGACAAAATTATGTGACGTTTGTCGGTAGGCCTGGAACAAATTTCTTTCGGGGCCGACACAGGACCATCGCAGGTAAGCGGTGCGATTGTTGCATTTTCTTACATGTAATTCTTATTGAGATGCTAACATTTTTTTCATGTCAAATTGTAGGATCGGCATGAAGCGGATCCCTATGAGGAGGAGCTTCATAGAGAGGATCACCCCCATGAAAAGAATCTGCCCGAAGAAGATCCTCATGAGGAAGATCCTCATGAGGTGGATGTGGAGTTGGATGAAGCAAATGGAGGTGGTGACGAAGGCGATGTGTAGCGTAGCAGTATTTGTCAAGGATTTTTTTTTGTTGTAATTAAAGGGAATAAAGGATAACATTTTCTTTCTCTGTTGTTCATCTGTTAATGGTGTTTGTAAAAGAAAGGTTTTTTAATTTTGATGTTTATGAAGAAAAATACGTTGTCAGAAAGGTTACACGTTTTAGGCCACTACGGGCCTACGATAGTTTAAGGCCATTTTGGGCCGATGATAGTTTAAGGCCATTTCAGGCTGGGCAATAGTTTAAGGCCATTTCAGGCCTGGCCATCACACATAAAAAGAATAATCGAAATTTCCAGTTTTAGGCTGTAGCGGGCCGTAACTAGTTTAAGGCCATTTTGGGTTGGGCGATCATGAAGAAGCGTAAAGATAGACGATGTAACACGACACGATGTAAGGAGTGTAATAGTAAACAATGTGGACCGACGCAACATGCTACGCTAGCGTATTTTTTTATTAGCTCCATAGCTGCTTCTTGATCATTTTTAGGTTTGGCAACGCGTATGGACGAGGAGGTTTATTACTCCACTCCTCTACACTATCATCCTCTCCTTGGAAGGGTAGTTCAACCCAAGTCAAACTCTTGTTCACCACTGTATTGGTATGTTCAACCATTGGAACAAGGGCTTGATGTTTGGGGATTTCAATCTCCAAATCCTGTTCCATTCCCACGTTGTTGACAGCTTGAGGAGTCATCTTATCACCATGGATGATCACTTCCCCTCCCACATAGGGCAAGTGGATCTCTTGGTGAATAGGTGATGAGATGGCCCTGAGCTGAGCCAACCAAGACCTCCCTAAGATTAGGTTGAAGCTGGGCATCTCCTCGACAATGATGAACACTGCATTTGTTGGGAATTGATCCCCTACTATAAAGTTGATTTGCACAGTTCCTTTAACTTGCACTCGTGCCCCATTAAATGACTTCAAACATGATGTTGTCGTGGGATTGATCTGGTCGATCAAACCCAGTTTGTCCACTATGGAAAATGGAATGACATTGGCAGTGGCCTCGTCATCTACATGTACACTCTAGATCCTATATTGGCTGACCCGAATAGTGATGAACATGGGGGTTGTCGTCACCTGATCCTTTTCTGGGTCATCCTTAATGGACTCGTCATGGAATGTCAGTTGGGAAGGCCATGGTTGTTCAACAGTGGGGGGAAGCATGATCGAATGGATTTCTTCTTCATCTGCTGGCAAGCTTTCGTCCAGGGGTATGGACATTAGCATGCAAACCATGGCTTCACGATACTTTTGGGATGTTATCAGCAAGTCATACAGGCTTAGCCTTGTATTTTTCTATTTGAGAGCCTGCTTAACTTGCGTAAAAGCATCGAGGAGATTATGCTCATGGTCTGGTTGTTTGTTGCCCTTCTCTTCTTCCATTCATCCCAGGAGACAGATCTCTCAGGGAGGAGTGACTTCTGGTTGAGGACTATGTTTTCTTGGACAAGGAGAAGATGGCTGCATCTACATAACGTCGTCTTTTTCAGAGGAAAAATGAGCCAAGTGTGCTGAGGCTAAAGGGGTGGGCTTAGGAAATCCTAGTGTAACGCAGTCCTTGGCTATTTTATCCTTCTCACGCCCTTCTCCTCTCCTTGTGGGTTGAGGTTGGGGTGTTGAATTAGATGTTTTCCCCTGTGTAGTAGGAGCAATTAATGGCTTTGACACCCTAATGACAAAGGGTGCCTTAGGTGTGGGCGCGGGCTGGGCCGCAGCTTTAACGACACTTGACTGTGGAATAGACGCTCAAGGTGGAACTCGGAGGACAAAAGGTTGGTGCTACGTCATGCCCGTCGATGTCGATGGGTTTGTCATCTGAGGTGGGCAAGGAGGCATGCGCAGCACGAAGGGTTGCTTCGGCTATGCTAGGCCATTACCATCCGTACCCACCACATTGATAGTGTACCCTACGTTATTTGCATTTAATGGGTCTTGGTACACGTGCATAGACTGGTTTTCTAGGCAAACTGGGCTACTTCTGTCAAGGATCAGCTTACCTTGGTTGATCATGCATTGAATGTCATCTTTCAACGCTCAGCAGTAGTCTGTGTCATGTCCACACAGCTGGTGGTAATTATAGAAATGGTCTAGTCTGAAGTTTTTGGGAACTGGTGCTTCATTTGGCAGGGCCAATGAGGGATTCTTGAGCAGCTCACAATGTCGTCTGTGGCATTTTAGACCCTCCTCAGACACCTTCTTGTGTTGAATATGACCAGTTCCCAACAGTTGCTTCAGAGGTTCTGAAGGCTTTACAGGTAGAGACGTATATTTTGAGCGGTCTTTACACTCAAAATTAGGCTTTGGCTGAGGCAATGTCTCAGGGGCCGATGCTGTTTGCTGGTTAGCATTGTTTGAGCTAGCCATAGCCTCAGTAGGAGCCGTAGCCATCCTTTTATTATTTTTTTCTTTTTGGCCTCTTTGGCCACGGTTGCTACTGTTGTTGCTGCAGCCTTGCCCTTGTCTTTGCTTTTGTTGTGGGCATTTTTATAGACCACATGCGTTGGTTCTTTGCTAGTCTCTGTCATATCTTGGATGCTCTTAGTCTGAGCGAAGGCTTAGCTAAGGGAGCGGGGAGCGAGGTAATACAGTTTAGACTTAATGAAGTCATTGACTGCCCTCTTGAAGATCGCCAGCAGATGGGCCTCCGCGATGGGTTCACAGATTTCATTCAAAGTGGCACTCCACCGCTGTATAAACTTTTGGACTAGCTCGAGCGAATCTTGCTTAACTCCCATTAGCTAATCTAGCGTGACCTCTGGTTTCAGGTTATATTTAAAACGAGTCACGAACTGAGTCAGTAGCTCTTCCAAGGTCGAGATAGAAGAGCGTGGAAGCGCACGATACTAGTCTAAAGCTTTACCCGTTAGGGACATAACAAAGACACAGATGATGATATGTGTCCATTTTTGTAGCAACAATGACTCTGACCTGAAAGTAACTAGATGAGCGTTGGGATCGCCTTCCCCATTGTATTTCATAAAATGGGGAAGTGATTTCCCAGGAGGTAGCGACAAGACAGGTACTTCCAGACTAATAGGGTCATCATGGTAGAAATCCATGACCTGTATTGTGTCAGAACTGGTAGCCTTGAGGCATTTAACCTCCTCGGTAACGGTTTGAATAAGCTAGAAGGCTTGATCCAAACTCGAGGATGAAGAGGTTGGTAGTGGAATAACAGGGGGAGCCAAAATTGGTGGCGGGATAGGGACAGTAGCATGGCCTGTGAGCAATGCGGTTGGAACTGTCCCTGCAAGTGGTACCACCTGTGTCATCCACCACTTGGTAAGTGGTGTGGACAGGGCAATGACGGTCGATTGTGCCATAGGGTATGCTGTTTGTGTAGCCGGGGGCATAGACAATGACCTTGTAGTTGGATTTACTGCCTACGAGGCTTGATGTTGATGATGAGTGAGATGGGACATCTACGTAGGCTGTGCTATTAGGGGTGATGTACTTGGAGCCCACCACGCGGTAGTGGTAGGTCCTGTCGTTGATTGTGGTGGTGTGGGAGTGAAAGCTGGGATGAATGTAGGAGTTGTGTATAATTGTGAAGTGGGTACTGCGTGCACATATGGTAACGTAGGTGTAGGCACGCGATGTAATGGGTTCGCTAACTACGGCTGTGGAGGAATGGTATGTGAAGGAACGACATCTGGCAAGGGAGCCGAAGAGAAGAAATGTCAATGTGACGCTTGCGCCACACGGTTGGCAGTAGACAACGATAAAGGCGTAGTGATCATAAAAAATGGATTTGCAAGGGACATTGTGGAGGGAGGAGCCATAACAAAGCTAGCATGATTGCCTCCCTCAGAGTGGGCATCTAGGTCTTCTTGCCCATCGTGGAACACTTCATCATGGAACACCGTGTCTCGTTGTTCCGTTGACACCCTAGCCATTAACAGTTGATCCAACATTCATTGTTGCTAGTCCGTTAGGGGTATGGAAGTGTTAAGTGAAGGAACGAACTCCTTCCCGTTAGATGAACTCATATTCATGTTTCTCTTCGAGTTCCTGTGGGTACATAGGCATATTCGCCATAAGTTTGGCACAAAGGAATTTATAATGTTGCGTTTGCTGAGCATGCCCCTCAGGCTCTTTGTTTTGAATCCTGAGGGACTAGCGTAGCTGCACCGGGCTGGTCGATGGCTCGACAACGACAAGTGTAGCGTGCGTCATCAAGGGGGTTTCGAGACTAGCGGTGGGAATAACGGTAGTTGTTGAAGCCATTCTCTACGCAGCTAAAAGGTAATGATAACAAGGATAAAGATCACAAAGGCAAAAGTAGGCTAAAAGCAAATGTGGGCTTTCTATCCTGCTAGATTCCAAAGGAATCGTCGGAGCGACCGATCTATACCACACGATCACGTAAACAACCATGGAGGTATTACGTTTACGTTAGTCGATGATGGGTACAGATAGCTTTCAGGACTACCCATGAAACACAGATCGAAGGTTCAAGCCCTCCTTCTAGTGCCAGAAAACTATAACGACAGAAAATATCGGTTGTTGGAAACACCGAGAGGATTTTGTGTACACAGTTCCAACCCTGGATTCGTGCCAGGGCCGTGCTGGAGAAAATGAATCTGAGGTGCTCTGAACAATCTTGTTGATCAGACAGGGACTTACTTAATCAGTAAATTTTGTTAATGATCGTGTAACGGGATGACGATTTAGTATGAAGACGTAATAGCGGATGACGAGAAAATGAGATCAACTCCAAGATTGGATCTTGAAGGGGATGAAAAAGATGTAACCTACTCAAAATGACTGTAAAATCACTGTAAATAGGATGCAATGGATTGAGATTTAGAAAATACACGATCTTGAGATTTGGGATCTATCTTATAAATAAATATTATGTATACAATGGGATTTACAAGCGGACTCTGGTTTGGACGAAGTATTCGCCACCAACAAGAAGCTATTTAGAGATTAAATAAGCAAAAGCCAATCTACCTTGTTCACTAGCCAATCTGGGTGCAAGGGAGTCAAGCTCGAAGAAAAATGTTTGCTAACTTGAAATATCTGACCAAAAGCTTCTTTGTATCATCGTCGATGCTCTTTTATTGCCAGCTCTTTCTTATCTTCTTGCCAAACTTTTACCAAAACTTCCAACCCTTTGAGCGTTGTCTGCTAGGGTATTTATAAGATTAGGGTTAGGAGAAAAATGTGGTTTAGATCACGCGTGTCCTGGGCTCGCAAAATTCCATTGACCAGATGTGTTGTAGCTAAAGCTTGTGATGCTACGTTGTGCTACGCTTTGAAGCATAGTATAGCGTAACCACCCTTGTCTTTAGTGTTGAAGGATTTCCAGATCTTCAGTAATAAACTATCCTCTGGCTACGTTGTGATATGCTGGAAAGCGTATCGTAGCATAATTACTACTACTGCTTGAATTTTTTATCTTTGTTGATGTGGCTAAATTAACTGTGCTGCTTGCGTTACGTTGCGTTATGCTGCGTTACGCTGCATAGCGTAACGCAGCGTAGTGCACAAAAAGTTAAAGTTTTGAACATGGCCAACTTGTGAAGTTGAAGTATTGTCATTGTGCATCCCTTGTTCTATTCTGTCCTCTTGAAGTTTGCTACGCTGAGTCACGTAGCGTAGTGTAGCAGGCCCTCAGTTGAAAAAATAACTTGCTGAGATATGCAACTGTTTTTGGTGCTTCCACCATTTAGATGTCTTGACACTGCACTTGTGAAATATTTGCCTAAGCTTCGAGACTTCGCTGAATTATCGAGACCCCAAAATTTCATGGTGTTTCAACAGTCGGTCCATGACATCCATCCATCCACAAAAATCTATGATTTTCCTTGTTTTGGAAATATGAAGTCCCTTTCATTAAATAAACCTTTAATAAATTTGTAACCTTGGTGGTTTCTAGAATTAGGAAGGATTCAAAGATTTGCATAGGGTGTGACTTTAAGGAGACTCAATACTCTTTGTACTCTTCTACTTACTTGGATGCATGAGTGTTTTCATGGATTTCTTATTGTTTCGTGTTGCCCATAAACAAGAAGTTAAATAAGTCTTTGCATGGTGTGGTTCCCATCTAAAAAGAAAAGAGAAAAAATAAATACAAAATAAAAAAATAAAAAAAAAATTAAAAAATGATGGAAATTCAAAGCACACCCCTTAGACAAATAAATGGGCTACAAGAATTGGTTATAGGACTAGAAAGATATGTTACCCATGCCTGAAGGTCCCTTCCAACTAAGGTCCTCTCTCACGTCCTGCTTATCTTTTTTTTTTAAGGAATGGTTGTTGTTCTATGGAAACACTCTTATGTCTCAAGAGGATGTATGAAGCTTGGAGTGGTGATGCGAAGTCACTAAAAGTGGTTGGTTTTGGTCTAGACAAAGGATGGATCTTCTCAAGTCATTTAAACATAAATCCACAAGGGACTTCTTATGACCTAAATTTGGAACTTCATTCCACCTTATCCTTCATCCATCCATGCTACCCATAACTCACCTCATTATCGATGTCCATGTTCTTGTTCAGTGTCTTTGCCTAATGTACTTGAATTCCTTGGTAGAATCTTCTGGGTTTTGATTCTTAACTCTCATAAACCATTAATCACCTATGGGGCCCATAGACTCCTTGGGTTGAGGTTATGCAAGGGTAAATAAGGTCATGTTCCTACTATGGGGAAGACCCACTTACATATCTCTTGGTTGGGTTCATAGCACCTTATCCTTAGGCATTATTGTAATCAGAATCTTTCATGCATCCATCTTCTACATTCGACTATGTACTCCTTTAAGTATTTTCTCCAATTCACACATTCTCCATCAAATTTTTAAATTTTTGAGTTTTCAAAGACCCTCTTCAATAATTTCATCATATTCTTGGATTTTCTAGAACTCCATAGACCCTAAGTTCATTAAAAAATTCCTTATATTTTTTAAAATATTCCAATTTGAAAATTTTGTTTATGGACCTGTAAATGGGGCCCTATCGATGGAGCCCATGTGTATATGTGTCCTGTATATGCAACACAAAAATCATATCTATATGCATGGCCCCCTTTGAAATTTTCGCATTTGCTCTGAAACACCCAAGGAGGTTTTATAGTTCTTAGAACCCATAACTTCCTAACCATTTATCTAAATCACTCAGTTCTTCGACCCTATAGCTCCTAGAGGTAAGCTCTTAGTTGTGGGGGCCACAAACATGTCATTTGTGATAGAACATTTTTTGACATTTTTCTAACTCCCACAAAGGTTTAACTAAGAAATTAACATTAAAGCACCAAATTGCAAGAGTTAAACCCTTGCAACGAGCTCTGGTGATACTTACAATAAAAAATTAATTAATAAAATAATCAATTTGCCATGGTCCAACTATAGCCAAGTATTATAAGTAATTAACAAGATATTGTACCCAAATATTTTAAGTTACACATTATATCTACTAATCCATAGATGTGTTGTGATCGTAGATGGCACTAAAAAGTAGACATACATAGGAAGGAGGACCATCTCAACCAAGGGAAAAATGACCAAAAATGGGAAGGGGCCAAGAACAAGCTTAGGAAGGACCAATTGCAACCCATGCTATGGGACCTCTGAGGGAAGAAGCTGAAGTGAAGTCTATTTGCCAAATTCCAGAACAAGTGGTAGCAATAGAACATTCCCACCAGGATGAGACACTAGTTCAACAAGCAAGCCTTGAGGTGACCTTGATGAAAGCTTGCCTAAACCAAATCAAATCAAGGAAGGTCTAGAAGGCAGTGGTCTAAGAGTTGAACTTTGGCTCTTTCCTGGAGCAAGCACCTAAAAAGGTACAAGACCAATTAAAGACCTCTCCCATATGGCCAATTATCACTTCCAATGGGGAGTGGTATATGGGAGAGATGTTCCTATTTTGGAGCAATAAGTAGAATAGCTCAACAGTCAAGATTAAGGACATTTCAGTGTCCTACTATGTGCAAGCCATTGTAGAGGCACTTAGGTTACTTGAAACTATGGTAAATATTGCCAAGATTCTGATGTAGGTAGATCCCAACATCAAAAAGGAATGGACTCAGTAATGCTATGGTGTTGACTGCAAGAGTATGATGTGCTCACACTTGCATAAAGAATCCATTATAAGATTAAGGCCTTTCACCTAAATCCCATAGCGAGGAGCAAGAAGATCACTACCTTTTTTGCTCGTTTGTGTGCCACTCTAAGTGAAAGATTCCTGGTTAGTCTTCCATAGTTAATCTATCTGGAGATAGAGAAGTAGTTCAAGGAGAATGAACATGGAAGGAAGGCACTCCCCTTTCCATGCCTCATCAAAAAACTATGTCCAAGGGGAGGAATAGCCTGCTATACCAATGATGTTTTCTGATGCACTTTGACTACTAATTAGGCAGAGATGATGAAGGATAAAACTCTTACAAAAATAATCCAAGAAGAGGAGCAATAGCCACCACCTCCACCTGCCACTTAAAAAATAGTATTAGACTTTGCTACAGCATCTCAACAGTTGCGCAAGTTCCAAGAATGACTCTTAAGCAAGCAAAAGCAACAGGTAGGCATGAGTGGTGGAGACCCATCTGTTTACTGACTTATGATGAGTCACCTAAATGGGGTGGCCTGAACAGTTAGCCAGATGGAGGGAAGTGGATCCATGTTCTCTACCCAATGAATGTAGTTATCTACGAGGTTCAATCTTAGTTCAAGAGAGGTAATGGTATCTCTCTTAGAATTGTAGCAACTCCTAGAGTTTCTGGGAACACCAAGACCTTTTTGGTGTGTTTGGAGAAGGGCGAGGGGGCAATAATATTGGTGATGTAGCTCAAAGGGCAAGAAATAACTATAGATATGGTTATATATAGAATTGTTGAGATACTCTATGCACCTATAACATCTGTACAAGACATCACTATACTTAAAGATGTGTAGCCATCCATAGGGATCATAAGTGATAGACTAAGCACAACATAGCATGAACAATTAGTGGATTGACTAGTAGGAACCAAACAACTACTTTTAGATGTCTTTGACCTTCCTAATTGTATAATTGCAACCCAGTTAGAGTTGCTAGAGGTAAGGGGCAAGAATATTATTTTGGAAGGGCAACTCAAAATAGCCAAGGAGTTAAATGAACACTTGGTTGTGGAAGTTGCTGAATTGAGAGCCTAGATTGCTGATCCTACATTTCTAGACCTAGCATTAATAAGAGATGAAGGTCTTGACTAGCTTCACACCAAGTTGAAAGGGGTTGAGGGTGTGATAGAGATAGTGGTGTTCTACCAATCCTTGGTAAAGGCCACCCAGCATAAAATTCAGAAGGCCTTTGATTTGACCCACTAGGAGAATGTTCAGCTGACCGCTATAAATCATCACCTACAAAATGTTGATGCACATAAACAAAAATTGACTAATTTTTTCCATCAACAGTAGGAGAAACTAGCTAGAGCAAATATAGAGTTAAGGAGATTAGTAGCTGAGAATAGAAACCTCTCCATGGAGGAGGTTTGCACCCTTTACCAAAAGACTTCAATAGAAGTAGTTGTTAGGAAATTAGAGGCTATCAAATTTAAGAGAGTCAAAAATCATGATAGATACCAGGTTAGCTTATAGAAGGAGATAAATGAGAAACACATTCAAGTGGCAAAGGCAAAGGTGACAAGACCCTCCAGCAACTCTAACAAGGATGCAAATTATGGTGGCCCATTGTTGATGGGATTGATCAATACAATAAAGTAGAAATTCACCTGAAGAAGTTGTGGATAGAGAAGATGGTTGAATACATGATGCTTGCCAACCTTTGATATACAAACCTAGCTATGTTGACTACTATATGGCTATGGTCAGAACTTGAAAAGCAAGTGGCTAGCTTGTACTTTTTGTATGAGGCCAAGAGCAAAAGCTTTGCGATGGCAAACATTGAACTCAAGGTTCTCAAGGGTAAATATACTAATTAGAGATCCATTGTCGAGGGCCTAGCTAAAAGAATGAATGACTAACACTGAAAAATTCAGTTAAGGCATTTAATGTCGAATGCAAACAATTTGCTACTTGGTTCTTCAATGTTAAAGAGTTGTTCCCATTAAAGTCCTGTCTATGAAATATCCCAATTCCAGCCCATATTGGTGATTTTGCATGGATTGTGAATGATCCTCGAAGAAAGGAGGAGAAGATGAAGACATTATTGGATGTCTTTCACCTTTCTTTAAATGTAGTAGCCATAATAGAACAACCACAGCTTCCTCAGCCATCGTGCACATCCTATGTTGGTGAAGGTCTTGTAGAACCTTAGGAACCTCCACTTCCTAGGATTGTTTGATCTTTTAGACCATCTTCATGCCATTAGAGGATGTGTTATCTAGTTTGAGTAGTCATGTCATGGTATTCAATTTTGTATCATGAACACCACAAATTTTGTAATGATGTCGATCTGTACACTTGAGCACTTAGTTTTGTTGTGTCAGTTTGTTGTGTTAAGTGTTAGTTAATAGTTCCATACCTTCCCAATTTTGTAAAGGAACTTGAAGAAAAGTTTTCATTCAATCATGGGGATATGATGAAGCATCAAAGTGTTGCATTGATGGACCCCCATCAATGTGGTGTTGCCCCATTGACAAGGTTGTGTCAACGTAGCATTTGCTACGTTTATGAGGCCCCATTGATGTAGCTCCATAATAAAGTCTAAATATGCACTCATCCATCATTTTTATGGGAGTCTTTTCATAGTTGTAGCAAAGCTCTTGCAGTTTCTTTTCCCTAGAGTTTGAATATTTTCCAACTGCCCATAGCAGGAGTCATTGAGTATATAGATCTTTCTTTCAGCATTATTGTGCCTAAGCACGTTAGTGTGTGTGGCAATAAAGGTAATATTTTTGATAAACCTTGCAACACTTTGGATAGATTAAATATTTTCTTCATGAATTTAATGTTTTTAGAAATTTTATTTAATGCTTTTAATTAAACTATGTTAATTAAGCTAAACTAAGCTAGCTCGGTAAAATAGCAATTAATAAAGCACATAAGTATGACCACTTTGAGCATGTGCATGACGCTTGGTAATTCTAGTAATGTTTAACATTTGGTAGCATAACAGCATTATACATGTTTAAGATGTGTACGAGAAGCGGGAATGGATGGTTATGTTAGGATTTGTTAGGTGTAGTTAGTTAGATCAAGTTAGCAATTGAATTACTTCATTCCTTCCATTCTTTGTTTTAATCACCCAACACATAAAACATAAAAATAATAAAACGCATATGCCTCAATTACACTTAATCATACCTTTTCATATCACAAGTGTAATTGAGAGGATAATGAATGACTATTAGGGCAAGTTCACTTCCTAGAAACTAGTGTACTGAAAAACATAGAATCCACAAAATTTGACCAAATTGCATGTGAAAGCTTAGTGATTCATATGGTTGAGCATAGGGGTACTCACCACTCATCACATGGGATGAATACAGTAACTTCTCTTATACTAGGATTCAGATGGATGGATGCCTGGTTTCTTTGAGTTGAGAATAATTACACCATCTCACTATCTATCTAGCTAATGGTCATTTGACCTCATTAAGGTGGCTCATGGTTGGATGGTAGATGGACAATTCTCCACCTCCTCCAAAGCCTTGTTGTTGCTACAACTATTTCTTTTAGAGTTTTCTAAGGTACTCTGATGTTATTTATGGTGCTACAAGTGATTGTGGTAGGTGCTCCTTCTTATAACTTAGTAGTAACTTTATCCTCCATCATCTCCTACCATGATGCAGAAAGAGCACAATGGATCACATCATTAGGGTAGTGAGCTATCCCCACTCTTACATAATTTTTTAATTAAGCATAATAAGAGGAGTATCTTCCTATCCTTCTTATTCTCCTTAAACCAGTTTTCAATTTCAAGAAATATGAGTTGTGTTAGGTTAATATGGAATTTTCCACTTAGAGCCACACATTCCCTAGTGAAGAAGGTTGTAACCTTGCTTGGCCTTATTGTTGGATTGAAGTGATAAGCCACAATTTTAACTTAGGATCTCTCTACCTTGGTTAGGGCACCATACTCCTTATGGTCCACTCCATAGCATTGCTAGACCCACTCATTCTTGGCATTTGGGTTTGTGTATGTGGATATTTTTGCCAATTCTTCTATAGTGTTTGGTAGAATAAGAGCTTCTACAATGGCTTCAACCAAGTAGAAGATGGTGATGTCCTTGATTTTGGCTAATTCATCTTCTTATTAGTTGTTCCAAAAAAGGTAGGTTTTCCCCATGTACCATTCCTCACTATTAGAGAGAATGGATCATAGAGGAGACTCTTGCAATTGTGTCTTGACCTCTTCTAGTGCCAACTCCAAGAATGGTTTGAAGTTTAACTCTTGTAGGATGGAGCTTTGGATCTCCTTGATTTGGATCCTTTCTAGCTAGGTTTTTGTGAGTGTGACCTCCAAGTTAGATCTTGGTCTTACATCCTCATCCTATCTGGATTGGCCTATCTCTATAGTAGGAATCTATGTAATAGATTCTTCCTCGAGCTAGTAGTGTGCGTAGCCTTGACTACATGTTGTTGGGATGCTTGTTATTACTATTGTTGTTGTTTCTAGTCCCTTCCTCCTTAAGGTTGCTTCTTCCTAAGCTACAATGGTTCTCCTACTTGTAGTCTTCTTTTGAATGCCATTTGTGATCACAAATATAATTCCAGATTAATTCTTAGTTATAACCTTTATTCCTTTCACATACCTTTCTTGTTAAACTATTAAGTTCTTATTTAATGATTATAGGCTTATGGTATTTTATTTTATTTCTATTCTAGTAGAGTTAGAAAAATTTTCTATGTCAAAATATAGGTTTGATGCCTGCATGACATAAAGCGTGGCTTTGATAGCTTGAGGATTGAAGAACAAGTGAATTTGGGTAAGTGGTTAGAAAGTTAGAGCTCCTTAAAGGTTCTTTGGCTTTAAAAACTTACAAAAACTTCCCTTTCACTTTGAAGAAATGGTGAAAAATGAGCTAAGCATTGGGTGTATTTATAGTATTTTTTCTATGCATTGATGAGGATATGTCAATGGGGCTATGTCGACTCATCTCACTATGTCGTTGGGGATGCATCGATGTAGCTACTCTTAACTATATTTTTTCACTTGGAAAATAGAAAATTTTTTGGCAAGTTTGGGATGAAACAAGATCTAAATGATAGCAAAAAATATGTGAAATCATAGCAACAACATCAAAGAGGGTATGTTTTACAATTTAAAAATAATTAGAACATATTGGATGAGTGTTTGGAGGATATTCTAAGGCCAAAATAGAACAAAAATTGGATGGTTTAAGGCTATTGAGATGATCAATTATTTAAGTAGTCTATAATTAGGGAACTTAACCTAAGGTAAATCAAAAGAGATGCAATTGGATCCATCCTGAAGTAGGCATATGCTGAAAAGCCCTTGCACATCCTCATCACAAGGAGTCCATAGGCATCAAGGATGATAAATGATTATTTTAAGTTAAGGTCCTTACCCATATGAGAAATTGTCTTAAGAGTATGTGGACTGGAAACAAAACTATTAATGGATCATTATATGAGATAATGAGGTGAGAGATGATGAAGTGAATAAATGGTAGATGAAGAACAATGGAAAAGTGATTTTCATCTTGGTCAAATGACATCCTTGGTGAATTATGTGATTAAGGAGATTCATCACCAGTTCATTCCAAGTCTAGATCAAGTCCATTTCAATCATAGTGATCTTGCATTGACATGTTCCTCCTCTTATACTATCAAAAGTCTAGAAGAACTAGAGAGGACAACCATCACTCTAAGAAAAGAAGAAAAGAGAATAAGGAAGTTGGAGGGCCTTAGTTAGAGGAATGCCTTTAGGCATGGGTAACATGTCTTTTTAACCCCATAACCAATGCTTGGAGCCCATCAAATTATTTGAGGGGTGTGCTTTGAATTCTCTTTGTTGTTTTCTTTATTTTTTTTTCATGGGAACCACACCATGCAAAAGCATGGTTCCTTTTATGGTTGATAATAGAAGTGATGGTATACCAATGAGAAGTCATAAACTTAAGAAGAAAGTTGAGACTATAGCATATCAAATCCCCTTGAGATAATACCCTTTTACATCATACTTGGTTCTTTTTTTATTTGTTGGGTAACAAGATCACATGTTACTTTGAGGTTTAATGTGAAAGAACCTCCATAGTTCCATGATGCAAACTCCAAATGGAACAAATGGAATGAGTGGATGATGTGAGGCCACTACTTGATATCACAAGTTATGAGTAGCTAGGTACCCCTACGTCCAACCATAGAAATCACTAAGGTGTTTATGTGCGATTCGGTCGAATTCCATGGACTTGTAGTTCTCTAGTGCACTAGTTCCTCTAGGAAGTGAAATGGGCATTGAGAATGTTCATTGTCTTCCCAACTACACTTATGAAGCTCAAGGGTATGATTTAAGTGTAATTGAGGTGCATGATTTTTATTATTTTATGTTTTATAAATTTGATCACATACAACAAGAATGAAAGGTAAAGTAATTGAAGATCTAATTCATCTACTGCCTAGCTAGCTTAACACAAGTACCTATCCACTTTCCTAGACACATCCTGAACACATATAGTGTTGTTGGACTACCAAATGTTAAGTGTTGCTGGGTTACTAAGCACTGTATGTAGTCTCGAAGTGTTCATGCTTGTGTTCATTAATAACTATAAATTAATTACTTAATTGAAATGCGATAAAGTAAAGTGCATTAAAGGAAATATTAATCTATTCTCAGTGCTACAAGAATTTTTAAAAGAGTTCATTTTCATTCCCATCACATTGTTATGCTTAGGTACATTAGTGTTTGAACAAAGATCGGTACACACTTAGACTCCTGCTACAAGCACTTAGAAAATATTCTAACTCTAGAGAAAATAAACTGCAAGAGTTTCACTACTTTGATTGAAAAATGATATGAAAAACTAACTTGAAATCATGAGCCCAAGCGTTATATTTATAGGTTGGTGTATACCCCATGACATTAGATATCTGACATCGCATCTAGGCTCTAACATCGGATACTTGACATTAAGGCTCCAACATTGGATACCCAACATTGAAGCACATGAAAAATGTGTGAATCATCATACCCCCACAACTGAATGAAAACTCATCCTCAAGTGAAGAAGAGGAGGAACAAGTTCCTTAAAAAATATTGGGAAGGTATGGGATTATTGACCGACATACAAACTAACTTAGATGGAACAAATACACTTTGAGTGCCCAAGTGTACGGAGTTGCAATCTTTACAAAATTGGGTGTTCATGATAACAAAAGTGAACACCTAGGATAAAACTGACATCCAACACCTCTTGGTAGCTAAAGAGTGAGAGAGAATATCCAATGATCATGAATAGACCACATCGTGTGGTACTGCCACATCATCCTTGGTGAAGATAGTCCCGCTTCTAGTCCATGCTTTCCACTGCAATCATAACAGAATTGTGAATTAGTATGCAATGTGTAACATATAGCTATTAAATACCTTGTCTCATTGATGGTTACACTCAGCTAGGTTGTGATTGTTGTAGATTGATTCCTTTAGGAGTGTTAGTGGAAAGGTTGACAAATAGGGTATAATAGCTAAGCGGTCCATTACATTTAAAAAAGTTTTACATAAGGAAATAATTGAAAAGGATGTAAGAATTTACAATAATAAAAAGAAAAGTTTACTAAAAAATGTTGTGAAGATATGCATAATTAGATGTCATTGATGAGGTAAACAAAAAGATTTGATTGTAAGAGTGTCTAAGGGTAAAGAACTTAACTAACCCAACTAAAAGATATGCAAGTGGGTCCTCTCTAAAGCAAGCATAGGCCTTTTATGTCCTTTCATAACTTCAAACTAAAGAGTTTGTGGGCTCTGTGGATGATTAATGGTTACGAAAGGTTAAGTACAAAAACCTAGAAGAAACTACCTAAGAATTCTGACACATCAAACCAGGACATCTAATAAGAACATAAAACTAGCAGTGTGGTGAAGCATGGAAAGCATAGATGGATGAGAAAGAGTGGAATGGAGTTCCTAATTAAGGTCACATGAAGTCCCTTGTGGATTTTATGGTTAATTTACTTGATAAGATCCATCCTTATTCTAGACCAAAACCAACCACATTCAATAACTTTGCATTGCCATTCTAAGACCAGTCCATTCCCCTGAGACACAAGAGTGCTCCCACAGAAGAACCGTCATTCCTTATTAGAGAAGAAAAGAGAAGTAGGAAGTGAGGAAGGGCCTTAGTTAGAGGGGATCTTGAGGCATGGGTAACATGTCTATATAGTCCCATAACCAGTGCTTGTAGCTCATTTATTTTTTCTAAGGGGTGTGCTTTGAATTTCCATCATTTATTTGAAATGGGAATTACACCATGCAAAGACGTATGCATTTATTTTGTCTAAGGGGTGCGCTTTGAATTCCCATAATTTTTTGAGAACCACACCATGTTAGGACTTATTCAAATTTCTTTTATTAGTTGACACGAAATGCTAAGAAATCCATAAAAACACACATGCACCCAGGCAAATAGAAAGGCACAAAGAATATTGAATCCCCTTGAAGTCATACCCTATTCAAACCTTTGAATCCTTTCCAATTTCAGAAACTACCAAAGTCACAAATTTATTAAATTTTTGTTAATGAAAAAGGAATTGCACGTTTCCAAAATAAGAAAAACCATAGAGTTTGTAAGGTCCTTTCCACAACATTTGAAACTTAGTTTATTGAGGTATGTGTGTGGGTTTTTAGTAGAGAACCTTATCTCCGAGTTGAAATTTGACTTTTCTAATTTTGCTTTTTGTGGTAGGCCTTTTGCAACTCATTAGATGATAGGGCCACCAATCAATTTTCATTTAGCAGGTTGAGATTCATTAGTCTTTCTTCTTGTGCTAGACTTAAGTCAAGTTTGAGGTCATAGGTTGTTGAAAGTGTATAGAGCTCAGATTGAATATGAAGTGTTGGTAATTTTCCATACACAAGATCATAGGGAGAATAGCCTATACAAAGTTTTCATGTTGAGCGATAGGCCCAAAGGACATCATTGAGTTTTTGTGCTCCAGTATTTCCTATATTTGCTAATAGTTCTTGTTAGAATCTTTGTGATTTTCCTATTCGTAACCTTAGCTTGACCATTGGCTTAGGGGTGATAGGGTGTTGTGAGTTTATGTTCAACCCCTAGGAGCTGCATGAGCTTCCAAAAAGTAATTCTTATAAAGTGAATTCCATTATCGAAAATTAATGCACATGGCACACCAAACCTATTTACAACATTTTATTGTACAAATTGACCAGCAGTAGAAGATGTATAGTTGATGATGGATGCTGCTACTTTTGCCCATTTCATACAATAGTCAACAATGGCTATGATGTAGGCCTTTTCATTTGACATGGGCATGATGGGATCAATGAAATTAATTCCCTAGAGGTTGAAGGATTCTAGTGGTTGAATCCATTATTGACATCCCTCAATTTGAGTAGTCATTCCATCATATTGTTGGCATCATTCACAAGGACGGACATAATGGTGAGCATCCCTGAAGATTGTTGCCTAATAGTACCCTGCCATTAGGATTTTAATGGCCATGCATCTCCTAGCATAGTGTCCTCCACAAGGACCTTCATGAGCATCTTGGAGAACACTTAGTTGATCAACATCAAGGACACACCAACGAGCTAGGCCATCAACGCATACCTTGTAGAGGTGTTTATTGATCTACATGAAGTGTTTTACTTCGTGAATAAACTATTGTTTCTTCTGGTGGTCTAACCCATGTGGCATCTCTTGGGTGAGAAGATAGGTGAGAATGTCATCATACCATTTAGGCTCATTGGATAATTATTTAGTTATAGCCCCAACAAAGAGGAGTTCATCAGGAAACATATCAGATAGCGGGTTTTCTTCCTCTTTGTTGTTCCATCACAATTGAGACAAGTGATCAGCGACCACATTCTTAGTGCCCTTTCGATCTACCATCATAAGATCAAATTCCTGCAAGATCACTAGCCACCATATGACATGGGGGCTCACTGTTGGCTTGTTCATTAAGAAGCGAATGACACTATGATCCATGTGCATAAACACCTTGTATTCAAGCACATAATGTATGAACTTCTCTAAAGCAAACACCACTACCATCAATTCTTTTTCTGTAGTGGTATAGTTTAATTGTGCACCCACAATGCTTTGGCTAGCACAGTGGATGTAGTATGGACATTTCTTGTCATCCATCTACGTAAGCATGGCTCCCAAGGCATAAGTTGATGCATCCATCATGACATGAAATGGTCTAGACTAGTCAAGTGTTTGTAGGATTAGAGTTTCTACAAGTTTCTCTTTTAGCTGTTAGAATGCTTTTTCACATTTCGTAGTCTAGAAAAATGGAGCATCTTTCTTTGTTAGCTTCACCAATGGTTTTGTGATCTTAGAGAAATTCTGTATGAATCACTGGTAGCAACTAGTATGTCCAAGGAATGATCAAACATGTTTGATAGTTTTTGTTTGGCAAGTTATTCCTTGGATTACCCTTATTTTCTCAGGGTCTACCTCAATTCCTGCTTGTGATATTCTATGCCCCAACATAATGCCTTCTTGGACCATTAGGTGACTTTTTTTCCAATTGAGCTACAAGTTGGTTTCATCACATCATTTTAGCACTTGTTAGGTGGTCCAAGTCTTGCTTAAATGTAGCTCCATAAGTGGGGAAGTCATACATGAAGACTTCCACACCACTTCCAATTTGTTATTGAAAAATTCTCAGAACTAGACATTGGAATGTAGCAGGAACATTACATAAACCAAATGGCATCTTGCGATATGTAAAAGTCCCCCAAGGACTCATGAATGTTGTCTTTGCCTAGTCCTCTGGTGCAATTTGAATTTGATTATAGCCACTATAACCATCTAAAAAACTGTAGTAGCAATGCCCAGATATTGTGTCTAGCACTTGATCAACAAATGGTAATGGAAAATGATCCTTGAATGTTGTCACATTTGACAGTTGAAAATCGATGTAGACCCGCCACTTACCTTCTTTCTTTGGCACAATCACAAGTGGACTAACCCACTTACTATTCGCAATGGGATAAATGAACCCTACCTTGAGGAGTTGTTCAATTTTCTATTTAACGATTTGCTTTAGTTTGGAATTTAATCACCTTTGTGGTCGTCTCTTTGGCTTCATGGCTAGATCAGTGTAGATATGATGTTGGCATATCCTAGGATCAATCCTTGTGAGTTCAGGATATGACCAAGCAAAGGTTGCTGACCATTTTTCAACCACATTCAATAGCATCTTTTTCTACTCTAGAGCGAGATTTGCATTGATTATGATTAGCTTTTCATTTTTAAAAAATACATATTCCATTCCAGCTGGTAGTGTTTTTAGTTCAAGGGGCTCTTTCTTGAAACTTTCAAGAATTTCCAACTCTTCCCAATAAGTATCATCACTTGCATCATCGGAGAGCTAGTGATGAACTTGCTCTAGTTCATTCATGCCTATGACATATCAGCATGTCAGGCTCTTGGTCGGTTCCATGCAAAGTGTGCTACTCTCAAAATTAGCAGTCAGCCACTGGGTACCCTATTGTTTTGTGGCTGCTGCATATAGAAACCTTTGAATTTATGCTTCTCATGCATAATGCTTGCATGCAGAGATAGATGCTTATTTCATGGCCTAGAGTTTTTGCACACAATTACACCCTATATCACTGTACACGATGCATGAAACTTGCTTCTTCTTGATCTTTTCAAATGCATTGTCTATTGATATTTCTAAGGAAAGATCTCTAATGCCCATTCTTGCATCAACGGTGCTAAGCCATGTCCTTCCCATAATGATTCGAAAATCCCCATTGTAGTTCTCTACCTTGATCACCTGGAAATGAGTAGGATAAGGCTAGCCACAGATAGTGATCAAAATGTCTTCCACCAGTTCCAATGGAACAGTAATGGACTAGTTTACCAATTCTAATATGATATTGCTCTTCTTGAGATGAGGCAGGTTCCATGTAGTGTACATCTCATGAGAAATTAAATTGACACTAGAACTTGAGTTAAGAAGAGCTTTACATGATTTATTCATAGCAATCTGCAAATAAATGAGAGGACTTCTAGGATCGGCTAATTTCATGTGAAGGTTTCTAGTGCAAATCCAATTAGATACAATGTGAGTAAGCATTACAGTATGGATCTTAGGCAAATTTTGGTTTGAAGGGGACTTAAAGGAATTTGATACAAAGGAAGATGGAGGGATAGGGTTGTCAACCGCAAGTGTATTTGAGGGCTAAGGTGGACTATGGGATCGAAAGAAAGGTCTTTTCTTTGATCGAGCAATCAACCTACTTGGTTGGTGATCCGGTTGTAAATTAATAGCCCTAGTAGCATTGTAGTTGAGTTAGTAGTTCACCTTGCATAGGTGGAGCAGGTGGTAGTTGTGCAGCTAAAGGAGAAAGATGTGTAAGGACAGGAGAAGGATAAGGGTAAGAGGTGGCATCTTGTCTTTCATGTGGAGAATGAGTTCAATAATAATCAGAAGGGTGGTAGTGAGATTGGAAAGTAGAAATGTGACTAAAGGAGTCACATGGAGACAGGGGTTACTGAATGTAGTATCCATAGGAATTAGGTTGTCTATAAGGGTATTGCCACCTTGGTGGTACCAATGCCCATGATTGTGGTTGCTGCCACTATTGATACTGCTCGTATGGTTGTGGTGGAGTTCCACTTAGATAATATTGTTGTTGTCAGTAGGACTACCTAAAATCACCTTGAGAATAAGATAATGTTCTAGATGTTTTCCTTTGTGTTAGTTGTGGATTCAAAGCATACACCCCAGGCTCCTGTAAATGTGACACTAGGGGGGGGGGATGTACCATATTGGCAAATGTCACATCCACCATCATCATTTGATTCACTTTTCACAACTTAGTCTATTGTGGCAATTTTGCCCTTACCTTTTTGATAGGTGCGTTCAACTTCCTTGTGGCTTCTGCACTCACAATCACTACCTTATTCTTTGGACTCTTCAACAATTTTTAGGACAACATGAAATTTGCTATTCATGGAGTTCAATAACTGATCAGCTTTGGCTATAATATCAGATTAAAATTTTTGGAGTGGCAAGGTTTTTCTATTTGCCATCTCATCAAGTGCAGATTCTTCCTCACTATCATAGAATCGAACCTCCCTCTTGCAAATGGAAGGATCGCGGTTATATTTTTCTACACTTTCCCTTTTTCTTAATTCACCCTCCTCTTTAGCTACCTACTTAATTAGTCTTTATATCTAATGGGCACTTCATTTTAATAGTTTCCCTTGGGCATAGACACCAAGGGTTCTCCTCATTTTTGATCAAAGCCCATTTACAATGTGGCAAAGTTGATCTAGTTGAAAATAACCATGGCTAGGACATTTGTGCATTAAGGAATAGTATTCGCTAATGGAGGCATCCAAGGGTTCATATGTTCCTTATTTCCATAGTTCGATTTGCTTCCTCAAGTTGGACACTCTAGAGTATGTTTGATATTTATCATTAAACAATTCAAGCATGGTACTCCATCGTATAATAGATTCTAGCTCTAAGGATTAGTACTAGTTCTCTACTTCTTTGATGAGTGTCCTTGAGAATAAATTAAGTTTTTTCCACTCATTCTCTATGTTTTGCATGGCACATGCATCTTAAAAATCTTGGAGATGGTTTTGCATATTAGAGTTATATCGCCCTTCGAACCAAGGAATATTGTTCATGTCTAACCTTTTGATCCAGCTATCCTTCACATGTCTTGTTGGAATTTGTACTACCTTTGCAATGTTAAGGATACTTCAAGTAGCAAACAAAGGCTCATCGAGGCCATGATCATGGTGCCTATGATGCCATCTACTACCCCTTCATTCATGGTGATGTACCTCCCTTGAACATCCACACCTTTGATCTTGCTTTTCCCAATGATCCCTTCAATCATTTTAGTCTCGTTGATCATTTTGATCACCTCCATCATGGTCTTGCCTCATGAAATTGTGATTAAAGCCAAAAGAAGAAGATGATGATAATGAAGGTGAAGAGGAAGGAGGACTAACACCATCATGATGCCTGTTGCCACCTCTTTGGTGATTGTAACCATGATCACGATCTTGTTTTTTGTTTGCATCCTTGCTTTGACTTACCTCTTTGGATCCTTCTTTGTCATTAGATCGATTCTTACCAGAACTAGGATTGTGAATTGTGGATTGTAAGTTCTGGTTTTAACCTCCTTCACCGAAGTCAAAGAGAGGAATTTCACTAAATGAAAAACCCCTAGAGAAGGGTTCTCCACCATGTTGTTGGTACAATAGGAATGAAGAATCATTAAATCCTTTTCCCTTTGCAAATTCATGGCATTGTTCTACCTATAGATCTTATAGACATTGTGCCTTAGTGGGATGATAATCCCTGGTATTAGTATCTTGCACAACATGCTTTGTAATGATGTTCCTGGAGACCCTATCATATAAGCATTTGGTGGAGCATTGTAGGAACAGATTGACTGGGCAGCAACATAATGTTGTTCTCCATGTCATGCCACTGCAGTTGTTCATCTTGATGTAGGATGAAGGTGAAATTAGGTACATACTCATCAAGATGAGTATATACCACTAAATATTGTTGCAGCATTGGTTGATGAGCTCCATTAGACTTGGGCGGAGAAGCGCTCTTGTGAGAACAAGACATTTTCAATTAGATGATAAAAGTGCAGTTTGCTATTAAATTTTTTTGTAGTAATTGCAAAATATGATATGACTATAAGGTTTGTTCCAATGATTTTAAATTATTTTGGCTAGGTACCACTATGCCCAACCATATAAATCACTAAGGTGTTTATGCATGATCTAGTTGAATTCCATGGACCTATAGTTCTCCAGTGCACTAGTTACTCTAGGAAGTGAAATAGGTGTTGAGAACATTCATTATCTTCCCAACTACACTTGTGAACCTCAAGGGTATGGTTTAAGTGTAATTGAGGTACATGATCTTTATTATTTTATGTTTTATAAATTTGATCACCTACAACAAGAATGAAAGGTAAAGTAATTGAAGATCTAATTCATCTACTACCTAGCTAGCCTAACACAAGTACTCGTCACACTTTCCTAGACATATCTTGAACACTTATAGCACTACTAGGCTACCAAATGCTAAGCATTGCTAGGTTACCAAGCATTGTATGTATGATCAAAGTGGTCATGCTTGTGTTCATTAACAACTATAAATTAACTGCTTAATTGAAATGCATTAAAGTAAAGTGCATTAAAGGAAACATTAATATATTTTTAGTGTTGTAAGGATTTTCAAAAGAGTTCATTATTATTCCCACCATACTACTATGCTCAGGTACATTAGTGTTCGAACAAAGATCTGTATACACTTAGACTCTTGCTACAGGCACTTAAAAAATATTCTAACTTTCGAGAAAACAAATTGCAAGAGCTTTGCTACTTTGACTGAAAATTGATATGAAAAACTAACTTGAAATTGTGAGCCCAAGTACTATATTTATAGGCTAGCATATATCCTATGACATTGGATATCTGACATCACATCTAGGCTTTGACATCAAATACCCGACGTTGAGGCTCTGACGTTAGGTACCCAACATTGAAGCACACAAAAAAACATGATTCATCAACAAGAAAAATGATAGATTTTTCATAGAGAACATAATGCAAAAACAAAATTGGCCTATTGTAAATTAATCAGAGTCTCTATAGCTATGTCCAAAACATTTGCAAATTTTTGTAGTAGTAGTGGAACAAAATTTGAGAGTTCAAATAAGGATAATCTTTAAAACAACAAGAAATAATAACAAAATAACAAAGAAAATGAAAAGATATAAAATAATCAATAAAATATTTAAGAAAATAAAAAATATATAAAGAACACTGTATAATAAAAATGGTAAAAAATTGGTTATTCTTGTCAAGATTTTATAGTAGATGGAGATCATCCCCATTACTACGTTGGAAGGAGGAGATCCGAAAAATGAAGTGTATCTGTTCTTGAGCAAAGGTGTTAGTGTTGTTGGTTACTTGGGGTTCCATGAATGACTTAAGTTACTGTATATTGACATATTGACTAACATGTGTTTTTGAGGGTTGGTTGGGTGGTAAATTATTATGACCTTAGAAGGAAAAGTTCAATGAATAATGTGATTTCCTTTACATAATATTTGAAATTTAGTTCATTGTGGCATATACATGGGATTCTAATAAAGAATCTTATTTTCAGGTTGGAATGTAACTTTCCTTACTTATGTGTCATGATATTATTTATTATGTACCTTATGTACTTCATTCTTCATTAGGACCTTTGTCATTTTTTTTCTAGTAGATTGAGTGTCATAAGATGTTCTTTTTAGGCTAGATTAATATCTAGGTCAAGTTCATAGTTAGTTGTGAGTGTATAGAGTTTGGCTTGAATTAGAAGTTTAGGTAACTTTTTGTACACTAACTCATAGGGAGAGTATCCTATAGGAAGTTTTTATGTTAAGCCCAAAGGTCATCATTAAGTTTGGTGGTCTAGTATTTCCTATATCTATTGATGGTTCATGTTAAGATTCTTATAATTTCCCTATTGGTAATCTTAGCTTGGTTGTTGGCTTGGGGATGATAGGGGGTTCTAAGTTTATGTTGCACCCCCAAGTGTTGCATCAACTTTTGAAAAATAGACCCTACTAAATATGTTTCATTATTTGAAATTAGTACTTTAGGCATACCAAACTGAGCTGTAGCGGTAGATGTACAATCAAATCTAGCTGTAGCTTTAGCTCATTTGGTGTAATAGTTAACTATGATGTAGGCCTTTCCATTCCACATGGGAGTGATGGGTTCCATGAGTCAATTCTCTAGAGGTTGAAAGGCTCTAGTGGTTGGATTCACTGTTGTGGAACTTCCATTCATGTAGTCATTCCTTCATCTCTTTGACATCACTTGCATGAATGAAAAAAATGTTGAGCATCCCTAAAGGTGATTTGCCAAAAGTATTCTGCCATGAGGATCTATGTGCTTGCCCTTCTTTTTGCATAATGGCCCCTACAAGGACCTTCATAAGTGTCCTACAGGATCTGTAACTAGTTTCCATTAGGTACACATCATCATACCAAGTCATTAGTATAAACTTTGTAGAGGTTATCTTCAATTTCTATATAATGCTTGACCTAGTGAAAAAATTGTTGTTTCTTCTTATTATCTGATTCTGTGAGAGTATCTTGTGTGTGAGAAGATAGAAGAGGAACTTGTCATATTAATTGGTAACATTTAGTCCTTAAAATTCAATGAACTTAGTAAAGAGGAGTTCATCTAGAAATTAATCAAATAAGGGTTCTTCATTCTCATTACTATCAAATCTTAATTGAGAAAAATGATCAACAACTATGTTCTTGGAGCTGGTTCACTCCATTAATTAATCACCTTTAAATACTAAATCTAGATATTATACAATACAAAAATTTTTGTTAGAAAATAAGAAAATGAGCTATCTTTAGCTAACTTATTAGAAGATTACGACCGGTTTTCAAAAACACACAAACAATCAAAACCTGTTATACTCAAATCATATTGCAAAGCATGCGGCTCTATAATCATACAATGACTATTCTTGATGCAAGACACAACCAATAGAAAATCTCTTCAATAATCTAAAATAGAGATCTCAACTCATAAGTAAGACATAAGAGAATAGAATAAAATGACCAACAAACCACAACTTGATCTTGGAGCTGCAATAACTAATTGTACTTACTCAATGTGCTCACATACTCTCTCTTATTCAAATTTCCACTCTTAGGAGCTCTCACTCTTATTCATGCATGCTAACAATATTGAAATACATAATATTTATCACAAACTAGAAGATAAGAAACCTAAAAACCTTTCCTCAACTCAAGTTAAGGCTCTTTGAATTTTTTCTAAGTCTTCTCACCTTTTCCATAGCTATTTTCATCATGTTCTCTCTATTTCTCGAATTGGAACATGTGTTTTCAAAGGTTTTCCCATCTTTATGGGTCATCTCTAATCTTTAGAAGACATATTTGTGTCAACTTGGCTCTCAGCTAAGACATCTACTATTTTTCCAAGATCTCTCTCTTGGGGACTAAGATGTATCCATAATTAGCAAGATGTCTTTCCTGAGACATCTCATTCTTAGGTGAAACATCTTGTCCAAGTTGTCTTAGTATTTAGGGAGATGTCTCACTCAAGATGCTATCTTCTTAGTTGAGAAATGTGACATGAGATGTCTGCTCAAATAGCAAGATGTCTACTCTAAACTCCAAATGTCTCCTATCACTCATAGGCCTTATCCAAGGCATCTTCTAGCCCTACAAGATGTCTCCCTAATATCTGAAACCTATAAAACACACATGTAGGGAAGAACAAGGGGATCAAAATAGGTGTTCCTACACTAGTTCTTCCACCCTTCAAAATGTGAACTCATGTAAACAAGGGAGTAGAGGTAGAAGTTAGTCCCCACTCATGTAGTTTGGTCTCATCGATCCATAGAACATCATCAATAGATTGATCCTTCTAATGGATAAAATATTTATGCTTCTTGCGAGTTCTAGAAGCTTCTCTTTGCTTGAGTATAATTGCCTTCCTTTCCATTGAAGGCTTGGACTGATCAATAGCCCTCTTCAACTCATCAATGCTACCTTGTATGGTCTTCTTATCAACTAGTCTATGATTGTGCACAACATCTAAAACATTAAACACAAAATACATACCCACATCATTTCGTAAATAAATCTCAAAAGCATTATCATTGATTTTCACTGTGATTTTGAAAGGCCTGATCTTCTTGGCTTTCAATTTGGAGAAGTTAATACCTCTCAACCACTTCTTCTTCAAGTTCATCTAAACAAAGTTACCAATAGTAACATTAGACTTTCATTTCCCCTCATTCCTATTCAAAACTCTCTCTTGAGCCTTCTTCTAAAGATTTGATTTTACTTGTGCATGGAGATCACTCATCTCTTACACAAAATCAACACTAAGTTGAGCTTCACAATCAAAGCTCTTTAAAGTGTCCACCATCTTTGGACAAAATCCATAGTTCACCTTAAATGAACTTTTGCCAATAGTAACATGAAAAGCATTATTGTATGAAAACTTAGAATGACATAACAAGTTTTCCCATTTATTTGGCTATCCATCACACAAATATCTTAATATGTTTAGTAAGGATTTATTCACCACCTCTGGCTGGCCATCAATTTGTGGATGATATGCATTAGAAAAATTCAACTTTATCCCTAAAATTTTCCAAAGGAACCTCCAGAAGTGACTTGTGAACTTGGAGTCTCTGTCACTAATAATATTTATAGGGATACCATACAACTTCACAACATGTTGGAAAAAAAATTTGTAACATGAGAAGCATCACTCATCTTCTTTCATCATTCCCACTCTTGATGTTTGGAAGACCACTCATAAAGTTCATTGACACACTTTTCAATGGATTTGAATTGGAAAACGCATATAGTATCCATCCAAACCTTTACCTCCTTTAAAATTTTGACATGTCAAGCACTTCTTCACAAATTTTAAAACTTCTATTACCATACTAGGCTAAAAATAGTACCTAGTCACAAGTTCTAATGTTTTATCCCTACCCATGTGTCTTGCCATACCACTACAACACTTTTTAAATAAAATATTTTTCCTAAAATCACAATTAAGAACACATACCATTTCATTCTTAAATCATAATTCATCTTTGATGAGATGCGATTCGCATGAGCTGCGATATCACGTACGTGATATCGCGTCATCCCCTACGATGTCGCATACGCGATATCGCAGTCCGCTGCCATATCTATAAATAAGAGGTGGAACTTCCCTTATTTTCCATCCTGAGTTAGAAGTAGGGAAACTTTGGTAGTTTGATCACTCCAGAGATAGAATATTTTCCATGTGCCCGCAGTAGGAGTCCTAAAGTGAACGGATCTTTATTCGAGCAACATTCTACCTGAACACAGGTTATGTACGACAATAAAGACGAGCTTCTTGGATAAACCTTGCAGTGCATGGAATAGGATTTTATTTATTGTTTTCTCTCTCACCCTTAAACTTCTAGAATGCGGTATGAGTACAACTTGATTATGAGCATCTAAGGATGTGTATGGATAGTCAAGGAATCAGCTACTCATCGCATGCAGTATGAGTACGACTTGATTACGAGCATTTAGTGTGACTACTTGGTAACCCAGTGGCGTATCCAGGATCTACGCTTGGTAATCCTAGTGGTAGTCCCAAATGTGTACAGTTAGTCAAGGAATTGGCTGCTCATCGCACTTAGGCTAGATAGATTCTCTCAACCTTTTCCTCCTAGTTAAGTGCCTTAGTACGACCACTTCGAGCACGTGCATTACGTGCGGTGATCCCAGAAACGATTAGCGTTTGGTAGCCATGGTTGCATTGGTTTAGGGTGTGTACGATAAGTGGGAATGGATGCTGATACTAGGTTAATTTAGACTTAGTCATTAGTTAGAGTTAGTTAGTTTCTCAACCCTTCACCTTGATAGCATAGNATGATAGTCCATTCACTGGTCTATCCTACTTATTAATGGCTCTTTAAGGCTCCTCTAGACCTACCCAAAATCATCATCATACTCATATAAAGAAGAAAAATCATCCATATCTTCCACATGAGGTACACTGAAATTCACCACATGCACCTTGGAATATGCATCAGCCACCACATTGGCATTCTCACTTTTGTGATTCAACACAAAATTAAACTCCTATAACTATGCAACCCACTTCATGTGCTTTGCACTCAACTTCTTATGTGCGTTTAGAAATTAAATTAATTTATGATCCATCATCAAAGTGAACTCTTTAGACAACAAGTAATTCCTTCAATGCTTGATTACTTAAAGAATAGCGTACAACTCCTGTTCATATATGCTATATTTTTACCTTTACTCATTCAACTTTTTAGAAAAGGAAGTAATAGGCCTATCTTCTTGTGAGAGTACCTTACCAATGGCACATCCACTTGCATCCACCTCCATCTAAAAAAGCTTATGAAAATCTAGAATTGTAAGCACTAGTTCACTAGTAATCTTTGCTTTCAACAAGTCAAAGCTTCTTTGGGTTTCATTATCTCACCTAAATTCTTTATTTTTCTTCAACAAAGCAAACATAAGTCATGAAATACCACTAAATCAAGGAATGATCTTACCTCCTTAACATTCTTAGGAGTTGGCCAATTTTGAATAGCATTTACCTTAGTAACTTCAATTCAAAATTTTTTTTAAGAAACCACATGCCCCAAATATGTGATTTCTATCTTGAAGAAATGACTTTTCTTCACATTGATCACTAGTTGTACCTCTATCAACTTAAGGCACACCATCATCAAGTGATCCAAGTACTCTTCCTCATTAGAGCTATACACCAAAATATTGTTAGAAAAGACAATACACCACTTACCAATCAAGTCCTTCTTTACATTTGAGCTCAAATGGCATCATCAACCATTCGAACAATCCATCTGGTATTTTGAAAGTTGTCTTCCACTCATGACAAGGCCTAATTATGATTTGATGATATCCACTCTTCAAATTAATTTTTTAAAAATATCCACATTAGTAAGTGATGAGAAGTGGAGTAAATCAACACCCAACCATACAAGTCATAGGTGTTCATGTGTGACCAAATCATAATCCATGGACAAGGCAATATGAATATGCTAATAATTGGTTTAAGTTCAAGATTGTTGTCTTTCTATGTGGACCTGGTGAAGTCTATGTGTATGGCTTAGCTCATAGTGAGGCATATGCTAATTAATGTTGTTGGGCCATTGCTACTCCTAGTGAACATGATGAAATGGAAAAAGTTTCTAAGTCTAAGTAAAATAGTAAACAAATCTATTCTATTCTAAGGTGATGGATATCTAGTCCTAGTCTACCGTACATGCCTTGGACGCATGTAGTCATCACTGGGATTACCAAGTGTACCACTACTAGGCGTGCCAAGTAATAACACTACTTGGTTACCAAATAACTACACTTAGCACTTGAAACTAGTTGTATCCATACTACTTACTTTTAACATGTAAAAGAAAGTGCTTGTAAAGTAAATGATTAACTAGAGAAAATAGGAATGATTATTCTAAGAAAATAGAAAGAAAAATAAAGTGGATATTGTAATGATGATAAGTAATCTTGATCTTTATTATCAGCCATGAACTATGTCTAGGTACAATTCACTCAAATAAAGACACCGTAAAATCACTTAACACCACACTATGGACATACACTTCTAAGTGCTAAAGACTAAATTCATGAAAATGAACTGAAAGAGTTTTGCTACTATGGAATGAAATCTATTGTAGATCCATGCACCTAAGTGTTGTCTTTATAGACTAGCACACATCCCACAATATTTCATATACTATGTTGTAGCTAGAACTACAATATTGAAGTTACAATATTGTAGTTGACCAAAAATTGATTTATCATAGCCCCACAACTAACTAAAGACTTGTCCTCGAGTGAAAACAAAATGAGGATAGAGTTTTTTACAAAATTGAAAGGTAGATTTACATGACACTAAATGTCATAGTTGTGTTTTAGAAAATTGACATAGGACATGACAAGATAAACAAAATAAACAAAACAACTTGATGAAGCTCGATGTAGCCTATGTAGTTCCTAGTGGTGGTGGCTCCTCCATTGATTACTTTCCCTTGTTTTTAGGCTTCTAAAACTTGTATCTATTGAGTAGTGTCTCAAGATTTTCTTCTTCCATTCTAAGGTTATGTACCATCCATGCTTGTTGTGCAATGTGTGATGAAGCTGGTACATCCCATAGACATGGTAGTTGTAGAAACATCTAATTGGCTTTAACGTACTATGTTGCAAATTATCTTCTTTCCTCCTTAAATGCTTTAGTCTTGGCTAAAAACTCATGATAGCTAGATAGTCTTTAGACCAAGTTTGCTACAACATCTTTCTGCCCTTAGTAGCTAGCCTTAATTACTTCTAGTTTAGACTTTGCCACCTACTGTTTTTGTAGATCAAATTTTGGGTTTACTTTTCATACAATGCATATGTGGCTACTAGTTATTCGAGCTCATTTTGGGGCTTGCTTACTATTAGCATGGCCAAGTTAGCATAGTGAAGGTTAGCTAAACCCATGTATTCTTTCTTTTTTATTTCCACTTGGTGGACATGAGTGTAACTATCCAAGATGGATTGCCAATCTGGGTTCTGTGCTAATATGTAATTGATCTAGGCTTTCACCATCTAGATTTGCTTCTCATTTATTTACTTATACATGCCCACTTGATGAAAAAAGTGTTCCTTGAGCCTTTCGTGCTTCTTAACTTCATTTTTCCATGCTTTGATTTCAATAGCAGATTTCTATCTGATTTTGCGTACCTCCTCTATTGAGATGATTTTATTTTCCCTTGCTAATTAGCTCATATACTGCTTGACTCTCATCATCTATTCTCTCAACTAATGGATGCTCTTCTCAAGAATGTTCTTTTGCTTCTCCACATTAGTCAACTTGGTATTGTCTACAGTGAGTTGTTTATTTTCCACTTATGCTACGGTGAGTGCCTTAGCATGTTCATATGTCTGCACTTTTACTATGAAGGCATTCCACACTACTTTCTCCTTCTCATTCTTCATTTGCTTATTTTTCTCCATCAAGCAACTAATTTGTTCTATGCTAAATTACTCTAGTTGGCTAGGTTGCAACATATCAAGTAGGATCTCTATGTTCGAATTTCAAGGTTATTAGTCTACAAATTTCATTTTCTATGTGCTCTACCCTAGTTTCTACCATCACTAGGTGATGAGTAGCGAGGTACTTGTACACCCAACCATACGAATCACAAGCATTCACACACAATCTGATTGAATTCCTTGGATGAGACTAGTTGTGCATCTAAATCGTTATGCTTTGATTACAGTTTGCTATCTCCCCACTTAGACTAGTGGTAGCTTTGTCACGTATGGTTTAGTCCAAATTGAGATATATGATTGATGTTGTCTTGCCCTATGCTACTCCTAATGATAATAAAAAGATAAATTAATTAAGCTAATTAATAGTGGAAAGTACAATCTAAACTAGCTTATGTGCGATGAATATCCATTCCTAATTGTTTGCACATGCCTTGGACTTTGTGTAACTATTGTTTGGATTGCCAAGTATACATCACTAGGCTTACCAAACGATACACTATTGGGTTACCAAGTAATTGCACTTAACTGCTCACAATTAGTCATGCTCATTCCGCTTAATGAAAGGAATCATAAATAGTAATAAATGGAAACATTAACTAAGGAAAATAGTAAACAGTTAAATAATTAAAAGAAATAATAAATCTAAGTGGACGTTTCAATGATAGAAGTAATCTCGATCTTTATTTCTAGTCATGTAATGCATCCAAGTACATCACCTTTGAATAAGGATGACATACAATCACAAACATCATACTGTGGGCATGCATTGGGAAATAACAAAATTGGAAATCAAAAATCTATGAAAAAGCTATCTAAAATATATTGACCAACTATGTTCCAACCATGCATCCAAGTGTTGTATTTATAGGCTAGCATAGAAGAGATGATATCGAATATTCGACATTGTTTCTTGAACCTGATATCATGTATCCGATATTGGGTATTCGATATTAGAGTTGACAAAATCATGACTCATCATACCCCCATAACTAAATGAAAACTCTTCCTTGAGTTAAAAAAAATGAGAAAAAGTTCTTTACAAAATATTGAGAAGGTATGGAATTATTGACTAACTCAAACAAAATAGACAAATTGACTCTTACATGTCTCATTGGTGTTTTACAAAAATTTTGACACAACATTACAAGATATAAAATTGGGAAAGCTCAAGTAGTTCATGGAGGTGGTGGCTTGTCCATCAATCACTTCCCTTTATCACTAGGCTTCTAAAACTTGTAGTAGTTGAGTAGTACATGCAACGTTTCTTTCTCTATCCTTGGACCATGTATTGTCCAGGCTACTAAATCGATGTGTGTTGGCACTAGTATGTCCCATGGGCATGACAACTATGGAAACATTTTGTTGACCTTCATATACCAAGTTGCAAACTACCGTCATTTCTCCTCAAAGTTCCTAGCCTTTTGTTTCAACTCATGATGATCTGTTAATCTCTTGGCTAGGTCTGAGGCAACATGTTTCTAACCATGGTAGTGGGCATTGATAACCTCTAGTTCTAATTTGCTACATGGGGTTTTTGTAAAGCATCTTTTCTTTCTGCAACCTCTTTTTCATATAATGCGTAGGTGGTTACTGCCTCCTATCCAAGATGGGCTGCCAATGCCCATCTTGGTTGACCTACTATTAACATGACAAGGTTGGCATGAAGGTTAGCCAATGCCATGTATTCCTTTAAGTCCTTGATCTATAGGTCTTTATTCTTCACTTTTGCTTGGTGGAACAGTGCATGACTATCCAAGATGGGCTGCCAATTAGGATTTTTCACTAACATGGCTTTGATACTGGATTTTACCATCTAGATTTCATTTTCATTGATTTCCTTATACATGTCAACCTAGTCTCGGAAGTTCTTCTTCAACTTCTCATGCTTTTTGACCTCATTGTTCCATGCACTTATTTCAATTACAAACTTTTGAAAAATGGCATAGACCTCCTTCATCAAGAGGGTTCAATTCCCTCTGGCCAATTTGTTGATGTCATGGTTGATCCTCACTAGTTGTTCTCTCAACTAGTGGACACTTTCTTNATTGATCCTCACTAGTTGTTCTCTCAACTAGTGGACACTTTCTTCCAAAAGGTTCTTTTTTTCTATAGTGGTCAACCATGTGTTATCTACAACAAGTTGTTTATTTTCTTCTTACATGGTAGTCAATGCCTTCTTACGGGCATAGGATTGTGCTTCAACAATAGAGGCATTACAAACCACCTTCTCCTTTTCTTGCTCGACAGCTTTATTCTCTTCAATCAATTTTTTCTATTACTTTGTTATGAACTGATCGAGCTAGTCAAGTGCGACAAATCAAGTAGGATTCCATCTTTTAGCTCTTAAGGCAGCTAGCTCTTGTTGCAAGTGTTGCACTTCTACTTTTGCATGTTTCACCCTGGTATTTGCCATGACAAGCTTTCCTTTGGTGGTAATGAGGTCTGATTGTACTATAGTGACATCATTGGGGATGTCAAATAGAATGATCATTACTTATCCTATCTATAGTAATTGATCCAATACATCCTCATGGCCTACAGAAGTCATTGAAGTCCTAGTAAGCATTTGTGTGTCTATGGGCTGAGTCAAATCCATTTGGGGCATAATAGGCACATTAAAGGATTCTTTAATGTGATATGTTATCACCTCTATTGTGCTTGCCACATCCTGATGTTGCATGACCACTACTATGGCACCTTATCCTATTTCAAGCATCACTTGAAAGGATGCGGTGTTACTAGAGATTTGTTGCGACCATTGGGATTCTCCTCTAGATTGTAGCAAAATCTGCCCCCTTGTTGGATTAGCAGAAATAGTGGACTACACAACATCGTTGATAACTCTAAATAGGTTTAACTCATCTCAACTTCTTGAGCTGATTGTTTTAGCAATGAAACACCACCAAATTTGGGCCATTGGGTCTCAACAGTAGATTTTTCTAAGTGTCAAAATTTGGCAAATTTTTCTAAGTATTGACACTATGCTCCCCATTGTTGGGACTATGCTTCAAAGCATAGTTACTGTAGTTGACACCAATAGTCTAGATTTTCAAGATTTTTGCTAGGTGTCAATGGTAGCTACAAAATTTTCTAAGTGTCTTGACTATGCTCTAGAGTGTAGTCAGTGTAGTTGGCATAAAAATGGTTGGTTTTGCAAATTTGCCTAAGTGTCAAGCCAAAGGTTGTCAGGCTAGCTTAGGATGGAAGAAGTAGTTTGGCAAATTTTTGAATTTTTGAGGCTACACTCCCTACTATGCTCTAGAGCGTAGTTAGCATAGTCTAAAGGAAGACATCATTTTCTACCAAATTTTTCTAAGTGTCAAGGCTATGCTCTCACTATCATGAATACACTTTAGATTGTAGTTAGCATACTGAACACTAAAACATATTTTTTGCAAAATTTGGCTAACTATTGGACTACACTCTAGAGCATAGTCAGAGTACTCATGTAGAACTACCTTCAAAAGCCTCCAAAACTCAACACGAGCTAGCATCTCAACTTCAACATTCCTTTGGCAAGTAAGATTAGCAATTTGCATTTCTTTTGCACCCCCATTTGCCCCCAAAATTGTACCTATGCTTGACACCACTCAAGAGAGTGGACATCATTGTCCTAGAGCATAGTCTCCAAAACTGCACTATCTTGCATTATTCTCAGGTACATTGTGGTTTGTTTGTCACTCGCACATGCAATCCTAGCAGTGTACTCATAGTTTGGTAGCCTCATAGGGTCCATTGGAGCATACTAGCATAACACCATTTGCTTCAATGGGAGCATAGTTGGGGCTAGTGTAGTCCCAACTACCCCTCAACCACATGGCACCTGATCTATGAATCACGCTAACCTTAGGCCTATAAATACCCCAACACACAACATTCTAGGGGTTGGAAAATTTAAGCATTGACATTCTTAGCATTTGACATCCAAGTGTACTTGGCATTTTGGTAAACTTTGGGACACTGATTGGCATCATTGCACACCACTATAGCACCATTGCACATTGCGGAGCACACTGCAAACCACTGCAACCTGTAGGACATCATGGTAGCCAACCCAACATGTTTAGACTTCATGGAGGATGTTAGTTTTGTAGCCCAAACACCTTGAGATTGTGACTATGCTACCTTTTATGCTTGTCTGTACATCGTGTACCTCCTCACCTTTTCTTTGCAGTTAACTATGCTCCCCCTATTTAGGGTGCTACCACTTTCTCTCTCGCTCACATCCTACACATTTTTAGCATTTTCACTTGTATTTTAGTAGTCTACTTGCATTTTTACTACTTTTTCATATATTCGCATGTTTGCACCCTCATTTTACACTGAAAACCTTGACTACACTTGCTTCCATAAGCACTATTGATGTTGCAAACATTATGCAAACCCCTTGCCTTTGTTTGTCATAACACCCCATAAGTTCTAGTTTGATTGACAAGATCGTTTTAGGCATCCCACCTCTATTTTCAAGTAGGCCCTCATGTGAATGTGGGGTTAAGGCTGTACAACCACAGACCTCTCAATGTACTATTCCAACCTCTGACGTTTTTGGTTGCTACAATTTTCTAACACTAGAAGGAGGATCTTTGTAATTTTCTTCTTTAGCCTCCCTTGGTTGTTACCTTGCATGCTCTCTTGACCCCTATGTAGATTGGTCCCTATCATTCATTCCCCTAAATTAGCAACCATCAAAGCTTACATCAAACACTTAGTCAAATTCTAGGTGCATAGGAGAGCATAGTCAACCCACAGCATAGTGAGCATAGTAGGCTCTGAGCATAGTTCCAAAGTTAGCCATTTCTTAGCAACTTACACTAAGTCATTTTTCTCTATGTTTCAAACTTAGTCACTTTTCTGTGCTTTTACACTTAGTGATTTTTTCAATAGTTTTGTCCTTAGCCATTTTTTCTGCATTTTGCACTTAGTCATTTTTCTTTAGTTAGTAAAGTTAACCACTTTTCTCCCTTTCACATTCAGCAACTTTTGCATCTCCTCCTTTTTGCATCATGAATCTCGAGTAGCCCTCGACCTCTACCTTAAGCGCGATTGTTCTTTGGCCTGTTTACCAAGAGATCCGAATTGACCTTTCTAGAGTTGGAGGTCCTATCCTAGCAAAATAGAGGTGATCTTTTAGGTTGCGTGACCTACCTCCCAAGTTCATGGTGCTCAATGATGAGTAATATAACTTTGTTTGTGCTAAGCTCCAGGCAGGTGTGTACATAGACCACCAAGAAATGGATGCCAAATGTAGTTTTGAACTCATACATCAAAATGGGAATGAATGGCTTCCTTCCACTATGGACTTTATTCTGCTCACAAAGCACTACAAGTGGATGCTGGATAACCTCATCTACAACCTTGGACATGAGAAAGGGACCAACTATGAAGAGCCTCTACAAGAGGACCTAGATGAGTTTGAAGCTTGATCTAAGCATGATGACTTGTTCCACAACTCATTCTAGTGGACAACCTCTACCTTCGTGCCTCCACTGTCTCAACCCTTTGTCAACCAAGTGTCACTACCTAGGTCAATATCTGTGGTGATAACTCACCAAACATAGCAAATGTGCTAGAAATTTGTGCTTCCCTTTAGCTTTCCTTTCAACCTACCCTTCATCATACCTTTGTAGCTTGCTTAGTTTGTCCAGTATATCTAGCTTGTTTAGCCTGTTTAGTCTTTTGTACCATTAATCATTGTGCCTATGCAACCTTATGTGACACCATGCACATCTCTCAGCCGCATATGGCTCAAGCATCATTTATCCTATTGCCTATCATGTCACCACCCTTCACAATGGCCCAACCCACAAACATGTGGTGGGGACCAAGCACTATGCCTGTCACATAGCCCATGTAATAAGCATTGCATGTGGTCACACAACCTGGAGTTGTGTTGTGGGCCACCCAAATAGCACAATTGGCAGCACAATCGATGTAGCCTACCACAACTACACCAAGCTTGGATTAGGCATTCTAGCTGATCTAAAGCCTTACCGAAGAGGTCAAGTGGCTTAAGGCCACCTCCTTTGAAATTGTCCATATGATGGACTTTTACTAGGATGATCCAATTAGTCATATAGTTCCACCACTAACACTGCTCATTGAGGTCCCATTACCCCAATTCATAAAATACAATGGTGAAGGGGATCTTAATGCCCATCTAGTAACCTTCTGATCTAAATGCCTTCTACTGTAAGCATGGCCACATGCAATCATTCGTGTGTTTATCATGTCCCTAACTGGTAAGGCACTGGATTGGTACTGTGCGCTCCCTAGGGCCTCCATCTCTTCTTTGGAGGAGTTTCTCATCCAATTTGTCACTAGCTTCAAGTACAACTTGAAGCCTAAGGTGACACTGGATTAGTTGATGCAAGTTAAGCAAGGCCATTTAGTGCCCATGCAAAAATTCATCCAACGTTAGAGCACGTTGCTTAATGAAATCCATAAGCCCATCACGGAAATAGACTTGTTGGTCATTTTCAAAGGCATAGTGAATAACTTCATCAAGTTAAAGTTTTATTACCTTACCCTACAATCCTTGAGCTAAGAGTTTGCTCAAACCAAGAGCATTCAGGATGTGGTGAAGGCTAGCAAGGCTGTTGCCTATGTGGCCTACAAAAACTTACATGCAAAGAAAGAAAAGGACAAGGACAAAGGCAAGTAGGTAATCACAACTATCACAATGGTGGCCAATGAGACTAAGCCAAATAATGCCAAACCAAAAACCAAGCCACCTAAGGTTTCAACCAATAATAATAAGGCAGTTGGCTCTAGCACTGCAACAAAAAATGAGCCCACATCATCGGTGACCATGACACCAGATACCTCAAGGTCGAACTTTGAGCATAAGGATTGCTCAAAGTACACATTGTTGCCCATTAAGTGGTTGGAGCTCTTGGACCAACTACTTCATGCTAGAGGCATCTAGTATAACTAGATGTCTGAGGATTCTTGCAAGTGGCATGATCGATATTGCGAACTCCTCAAGAATCCCTCAGCCGAGCTACCAAACGAGCCTCCTATTCCTAAGCATTTTAGACTAGACCAATTTTGCCAATATTACCAATTGTAGGGTCACAATATAGATTTTTGCATGGCTTTACAAGATGATATATAATGCATGATTGATAAGGGCAAGTTGGTCCTTAATGCAAAAAACCTAGTGCACCCCCAAAACCAATCAATGGGAGTTTACAAGGATCCTCAATGCAAGCAGTATAAGGTACATCATCAATGTTAATGATGATTTAGAACTGGCATAGGAACCATTTGTGGTTCATTTTCCCTTTGGTGATGTTGGGGCCTCCTTGTCCTTAACTAATTTGAGGATTTCTTTCATTATTAGAGCACCACCTCGAGCACTTGTAACATGCTTTGTGGTCAAGGTTCCATAGCACGTTGCGGCAACAATAGCCCAATCATCCTTTGTCATAAGGGTGCTACAACATGTCAACTTCCTACTTGCCTGGAGTCTAGTGGTGGGTAATGCATTACTCCCTACTTTCCCAAAGCTCTATCCTATAGCTAACAATAATATTCAATCGAGATGACAACCTAGGAGGCCCAACGAGTGTCTCACCAATCAAACACTTAGGCAGCACTACGAGCAAAGGGCATTAGGCCAACCAAAGCTTGTCCCCTTGTCATCTATCCCAATGGCCAAATCAATCAAGAAGGCCACAACAAGAAACCAACAATGGAGCATTAAGGCTCCAAAGTAAGCAAGTCAAGAGAGGCCCAAATCCCCTCCATGAGAGATTCGTCTCTTGAGCTGCATGGAGGAGATGAAGGCCAACAATAAAGTAGCACATAGCAAAAAGGACTTTATTGAAGCATTGGCCCAAGTTGAATAAGCTTTGAAATAGAAGAACATAACATTAAGCCTATACAACCTAATAATGACTTCCTTTGCCCACCGTGAAGCATTGGTTTGCATGTTGACCTTTGTTCTTGTCATGGAGGACATCCCAACAGATGAAAAATCCATCCATGTTGTGATGTTGTCTCCTCCCCCATAGGAATCGAGTTCAACACCCCTAGCATTTTTCAATGAGGTGATTAAGGTGGACCTTGAAAAGGATTAATTCATTACTGTGCTAATGTTTATCACCATCTACTTGGGGCAGTGTACAATTCGCAGGGTGCATGTCGACAACGGGGTAGCAACCAATGTCATCCCATACACAGTTGTCAATAAGCTAGGTCTTGTTAATCAAATCAAAGTAACAAATACAACATGCTTAAAATCCTTTAATGGTTGGCATGTTATTGTAAGGGGAACATTCACGATATCCTTCATGGTAGGGGAGCAATTCCCCACCACCGCTAGATTCATTGTGATTGAGGATATGCTAGGTTTCAACCTTATCTAAGGTAGGCCCTGGTTAGCCTAGCTGTGGGCTATCTCCTTCCCTATCCATCAAGAAATTCACCTCCCATATAAAGGGGGAGAGGTTATCATCTATGGTGATAATGCAACCCCTTTTACCGTTAGCAACATTAACACTGAATAAAGGTTAAAGGTGGAGTTCCTTGATAACGTGCCTCCCATGAAGGATGAGGGTGAAACGTGTGAAGCAGACCAACCTGAGGAGTCAACAGGAGCCCTTGACCTCCAAAGAAATCTTTGTGGGTAGAATTGCCCTTCAACATAGCTAATGAAGGTTAAGGTGAGTACTACATTGTACCATCCAAGCCCTATGCATCCCCTAACCCACACTAGATTAGGAAACAACTGCATGACTAAGGCATCCCCTTAGTCCAAAGTGTGCTAGGTGCTTGCTTGCTCGTCCCCCGTGCCCCCCCTACTTCTACATATTTTGCTTATTTGCATTTTGTTTATATTTTATGTTAGCTTGGTTTGCATTTTACGTTCTTTGCCTACATTATACATATATTTCTTTTGTTTGTGCATTTTCACTTAGCTTACGTTTTTGCTTGTTTACTTTTTAGTAGTTAGTTTACACATAAAAACATCAAAATGCATAAAATCGTAAAATTCAAAAGTTACAAAAATTCATGGCCTACCATGACCTAAAATTGGTAGTCTCTTTCCCATCAATGCATGATCCAAAGATGCCTTAAACTATCGCATGGCCTGCCGTGGCCTAAAACTAGAAACCTTTTCATTTTATCGCATGGCCCAAAATGGCCTAAAACTATCATTGGGTCCTGAAATGACCTAAAACTACTAACACACGCTATCTACTTATGTAGCCCAAAATGGCCTAAACCTAGAAAACATTTACATTGACTCATCATGTCATTAGCATTGAACATAATGAATAAATGCAACCATCTATAAATCCTACACTCCATATAGCAAAACATCCATTACATCTCATACCAATAATTACACATAGCATGTTCATTAGCACCATACAGTAAAAATACACACAAATGTAAAAACACCCAATAACAAGGCTACATTAGGATTAGCTCAACCAGTGGTGCTAGGTGGGTGTGGAGGGCTCTCTTCATCCACTATGCCACTGGGGCCTGTAGTATCACCTAGTGCCTATCATCACCAACAAAATAGTATACTTATAAGAAAATTTACAATACACAGAAACAACACAAAAAACTCACCTAAGAGGATCCCACATTAACCATATCTAGAGGCAACCTATTAAGGCCCTCCTCTAAGTGTTAGAGGATCTTGACCTTAGATAGCTAGGTTTAGTCCTCCTGGCCAAAGTCAACTCCCATGAGGGTCTTACCTTTGTCCATGGTAGTCCATGCGGGCAGCTACATAGAAAAGGTGGCAAATGAAGTCTCCCTTGAGGGCATGACAATCTCCCTCTCTAGGGAATCACTAACGACTATGTGGTGAGTAAATATCTCGAAGGTCCATCTCCCACCAATTTCCTCAACAAACATCTCAAGGCAACGGTGGTCGACAAACTCTTCTTTGAGCTATTGAAGGTATGCATCTTGCTCACACTTATAGTGGTGTTTGAGATTTTTTTGCGTATGACCCCACTTGCACACCTTACCATTGAAATTTTTCCAATCCTAAATTTTTTAGGCAAGAAAATCCATCTGTAACCACACAACTCAATGATTTCATGGCTGGCTTCATTCTTGCCCCAACTGGCTATCCAATACCTAGCATAATCGATCTCTGCAGTTTGCTAGGTACTATCTCCCCATGACTAGGTTGCCAAGAAGTCATATTGGAACTAGAGGTCCCTAATTTTCATATATTGGCTTGCCACTCTTTCCTAAAGTTCATGCATGTGTTTTCACAAGTGCTCATTGGAGCACTTGCAAATTTGTAACACTTTTGCATAGGAAAGCATGCACTTTTTAGTTTTCTCATATACACAATGAGGCTCCTGCTCCACTTCAGGAGGGTACTTGGGGACAACATCTACTTTAGCCACCTAGTTTGGGTTTTAGCGGAGCTTAGAACTTGTTGGCATACAATAAGCGAATCAACATTAGCCATAGCCTAAGCATCAAAATAGGTAAAGCAATAAAAGTAAAACAACAACATGCATACCAAGCTTGGGATCCACCTACTATAGGTGGTCTACCATATCCTCCAAAATGCCTTCCATGAAGGCAAACTTATGTGGCATCTTTACCCATGGCTTCATGTGGTAGGTAGATGTGGGTGGTGGACTATTAATAGGTACATCTGAGGCTACAACCCAACATTGCAATAAGAGCAACTAAACAGCCAAAGATGCAAGAGAAAAAGAGCAAAAGAGCAAAAATAGATGGTAACTTAATGGCAATTACCTAGCAAGCCCTTAAGTGTAAGAGGAGGGGGATCTCCTAATCGCACACCATCAAATAGGCTGGTAAAATCACCCCTATCAAAGTGGAATAGCCCCTCCACCTCAAATTGTTGAAAGGCCTCTGTGGCCTCATGTAGCTCCTCCCTGTGTGCCTCCTCCTCACCTTAAGGGGAGGCCACCTCTATCATTGTGGCCACTGCTACTTCAATAGTGCTCTTGCCTAATTTACAAACATAACATTTTAGTGTTAGCATTACATAGAAAAAAACATAAAAAATATGTAACGAATGCATTTATACACATACTAACCTACAACATCTGTGTGCAAGCTTGGGATCTTGAGTTGAATCTTCTTGATACCTACCTATCCAACTACAGGAGTAGCCTCCTCTACTAGGTGTGGTTTCTTGATTTTTTCCTTAGAGGACTCCACTGTTTCTACAATATAATGGTTGGCCTTGTTCACATTCCTAATAAAAATTGGGGGATACTCCCCCATATTGTCACGAGAATAGTGTGACCATCCTAGGTGGCCTTTGGTCGTCACTAAGTACAACTCATTGATCCCTTCTAAAGGGTCCTGTGAGTGAGTGGTTGTGAACATGTGTTTCACCTAAGGCTTCGATAGTTGCTCATAGTCCTACACTACCAAACGGTCACTATCTTGAACCACAAAAAGCTCCATGAACCTTCACAAATACATTGCAAAGAATGTGAAGTGTATGTGAGACCTTGCCTGGAGGTTGTAGCGAAGTTTGTTGATCTTTGCGTGTAGTCCAATGGGGATGTAGGAAGCCCAGTTGAACCTAGTGCCCTCCTGTAGCACCTCCTTCATCACTCGTGCTTGCTCCACCCCAAGGATTTTTCCTTGGAAGAGCAACTTTAGGAAGGCATGAGCACGAAAGAGAGGGTAGAGCTCCCAGACCTCATGCACATGGATGTCTTTAATTAAGATGCCTTGGTGAGACCAGGTAGCTCTCAGCCACTCCTCAATCTCTCCTCTATAGTAAACCTCTCTATTGGCCTTGTTAATGACTAATGGGCCATTAGTGGAGAGGCTAAACAAGTTAGCAAAGAGGGCCTTGCTAAGGTCCAGAACTACCTTCACTTCATGTACATGGGTGACAAAGTGAAAAATGTCATTGCTGAAGGAGTCAATGATGGTAACTATTTCAACCACCAGAATGCTCAGGCTAAGGGCCAAGAAAAGATCCATCAACCTAGCACACACGAGCTAACTGGTCAATGCCTCTGAGGCCTAATGGCACAATGAATGTTGTGCACCCTCCACATCACCATATTTCATGATGAGGGTGGCCTCAGTATGGCCTATGGCAATGATCATCACCTCTCCTGAAGCAACTACAGCTATAACATAGGCAAAAACAATGTTAGCATTATGTAAGGGAAAATCAACAAGTGCATGTGAGCAAGGATAAAAGTAAAACAATTGATGTTTACATGAAACAAATGATGTGCAACATGGAGATGGTGGTAATGCAAGAATCCCCCTGAGGTTGAACTTACCACTACTCACCCCTCATTAAGCCAATCATAAGTCTTGCATTGCTCGAACGCCTTTGAATACCACTTAGGGTAACCCTTTAAATCACCTCCTAGCTATTTAAAGATAACCTCTTGAATGTTAGGACTAGAGGAGAACACCTCTAGGGTAGTGCGAGTTAAGAAAAGAGCCTCTTCCTCATCGTGGAGACCCTTGTTATCAAATCTGAATCTAGCATCAAGCATGAGTAATTAGTAGTTAGCAAACTTAGCATAAGCCAATAGCGAAAAACACAATGTAAAATCATAAGAGCACTTACCCTCCTACACAGTATAAAATTCTAGTAGATTTTGGAACACTGTATGCATGCACACAGCAACAAAGAGTGTATTTTTGTTATTGTAGCAAGAAAACTTCGACATTCACCAAATCCTAGATAAGGGATGAGTACCCCTGGGGCCTCATCTCGAACCACCTACTCTATCATCATTGGTAGTGGGCTCATTGAACATAAATCTCAATATGTCCCAGTTGGCCTTGGGTAGTAACATCTCAATGATGGCACTCACAGCCTCTGCTACCAAGTGTGACCACATCATCACATTGAAGTGTTGTAGTAGAAATGCTAGAAACTTGGATGCCTCTGGCCAAAACCACATTTCTTGGTAACCCACCCACATGTCTGGTGCAAGCATGTTGGAAACAGGCTCACTCAGGCAGCAAAGAATGCCAACAAGCTCCACGATGACTAGGATAGGTTTTAACAACACCCTGCAACCATAAAGGTAATCAAACATAGCATTAGTATATACTAGATGTAAATGTTGGCATAAATTAAAAATTAAACTTAGTAGAAATTAATGTAAGATAACTTAGTTTAGCAAAAATATCTTAGGACCCACTGGGGCCAGTGGGTACAAGACATCAACAAACACATTTGACGTGCCTACTGCTCACTAGGGTACAACATGTTCATATTGCATTAGCATTTCATTCTAAATGTTTGCATATTTAGCATTATAGTTCACACATTTTGGAAATTTAACATTAGCATGTTGCATCTCATAGGTTTAGCATTTTTTCACAAAATTTTCAAATTTTTTCCTAACTCTAGGTAGTGGAGTTTGGAAAATTGTAGAAAAAATTCTAACTTTGGGCTACCTCTAAGAGTGTAGTCCAGAGAACATGATAAATTTTTCCAACTCTAGCTCAAACCAACTACACTTTAGCAACTATGGCATGTAGCACTAGACTAAAGAAAAAATTCTAACTATTAGCTACGCTCCCCATGGAGGAAAGCCCCAAAAATGTCAAAAAATTGCAAAAACTGAATTAACTATTACCTTCCATGTTGCATCCCATGCACTGGGCACCAGCCACGGCCGTGGCCCTCGTGGCCAGACCAACGATGCTACTGTGGGTCATGCTATTTACCCTTCCTAAAATAACAAAAAAAAATTTATGCAGAAAATGCACCATTAACATCACCTTTCCCATAGCCCTAGCAGTTGTGCATCCTCGTCGTAGGACACCACGCTTCCTCTCGAGCTTGGTGGTTATGCTGCCATAACAAAATAAAAAAAATTTTCACAGGGATCCTTGTGTGCATAGTTGGCCACCTTGGCCACTACAACCAAGCCCCAATTCCCACTTTTCCTTCCCTGCCACATAGTAAAAAGTAGGAAAAAAATCAATACATATAAATAGAGAAAATTTTTTGCAGTAAACCCTCCAAGCCTACAGCTTTCCCCTTAGCGACCATGGCCACTATAAAAATTGCAAAGCCCCTCAAGCACACTATCTCGCATGGGGTGACCCTAGGGTAGCTACCAAACCCTTACCCCTACCCATGGGCAATGGCTCTTGGTAGCCACCGTTGAGACATAAAACCACCAGTCAATCCCCAATGCAACAAAATCCTTGCATCATGAATGCAGCCCCCTTTCACTCTACCACAACAGCTATATTGGCCATGGCAGCGATGGCCCCTACCATGATGGTGCATCGCCAAAACCAAACCTAAGACCCTTACCCTATGCACAAAGTTCACAAAATTTTTTTTCTGCTAAACACTAAACAAGACTATAGCCTTTCTCTCCTTGTAGCCACACTGGCCACTACAAAACATTGCAATTCCTTATTCCTCATGCTCTACCCTCCAAACCCCACGTGTTCAGCTGAAAATCCTCATGCCAACTAAGCAGTCTCTCCATGACCGCAATGGCCCAAATGGCTATGGTGATAATGGCCCTTGCCATGGCAGGGCACCATAAAAACCAAGACCCAAACCCTTCAAACGCCTAAGTACAGAAAGAAAAAAATCCAAGAAATGAAAAGGAAGAGTGTAGTTGGGATACTTGGCAGGTAATGGTGACCTCTACTCCTCCACACATGCCCACAATAAGTGTGCCAATGCTTACTCTCCCTCATCCACGTTGGTCAATCCAAGGTGCTAACATCCACTTTTACACGACATTCTGGTGATTATGCTCTTCTAAATGTGCTACACTTTTAAAACATTTGTGTTTTCAACTGACAATGGAAAATTTACCCAAGGGTGAAACATGCTTTTATACCTCTGAGACCACTTAATTTTTCACCTATCCTAGGACTACACTTTACAGTGTAGAGTGTAGTTGGATGGGAGCATAGTCACTAAAGTTAGAAAAATTTTTAATTTTTCTGATCGTCCCCAAACTTAGAAAAATTTTAAATTTTTCTTGTTGCCCTATCAGTGCCTAGGCCAATTTTTCTTTTCCAGTGCACCAAGCCTTACTAAAATGACACATGTAGTGCACATTACGATTTGCTAAGACCTAAAACTAGCACTCTACGGTCTACTAAGATCTTAAACTAGTACTCCCATGGCCTACCAAGGCTTAAAACTACCCCATGCATCCCTTGCCTTTAAAATCACATTTACGCACTTAGGCAAAACTTTTATTACATTTTTTTCTTTAACTGTGCATATTGCTCCCACTAAGATAGGTGTGGCTTGACATTTTTCTAGTTGTTTTTGTAAGGTTATTACAGGATCTTTCAACATGACTATGTATGAGCATCTTCACTTACCTCTAGTCCTAACCATGCCCCATGTCAATCTCATGCGATGCATCAACCCTCAATGCCTAGACCTTGAGCCCATAGTCTATGATGAATGCATAACATCTATAGAGGCACCACTAGACTAGCCAAACCATCTAGTTATGGCTTTAGATCTAGAGGTAGGTGATGTCATTGAACATTCCCTCATTGAAATCCCTTTAGCAACACTTAGTGGCTAGGTGAAGACATTGAAACTTAGTTCTTTGTTAAAGCCTCAACATGCCCAAAACATCGCAAAAGTCCTCAACAATAACATCAAGCCATTTGCATGGTCTGACAAAGATATGCCAGGCCTAAATCCTCACATAGTGTAACACAACTTAATCCTTGATCCCAGCATACAACCAGTCAAGCAAAAATCTCGCAAGATTAGGCTTGATGTGGTGTTGGTAGTCTGTGATAAAATCACCAAGCTCTACAAAGCTAGTTTCATTCAAGCAGTTGACTATGCAAACTGGGTCTCCAACATCATGGTTGTACTAAAGAAAAATGGAAGCATACGCATTTGCATAGACCTCTAGGACCTAAATAGGGCCACCATTAAAGATAATTTCTTATTCCCTAATATTGATCAATTGGTCAATACTACGGTTGGTCATGCCTTATTGTCCTTCATGGACAGGTTCTCGAGTTATAACCAGATTCGGATAAACCTAGAGCACTAGCTCAACACTACCTTTATGACTTTTTGGGGTACATTTTGCTACACAATGATGCCCTTTGGGCTTAAGAATGCAGGAATGACTTATCAATGAGCCATGATGTACATCTTTAGTGATTACTTGTTAGGTTTTCTCAATGATTACGTTAACGATATAGCAGTTAAGTCCAAGGCATCACACAACCATGTAGATGACTTAAACCTTGTGCTCAAACATTGTCTGAAGCATGAACGTAGGTTAAATCCTAAGAAATGTATCTTCAGTGTTAAGATAGGCCACATACAAGGTTTTGTAGTATCCGAAGTGTGCATACATGTAGATCCCAACAAGGTTAAGGTCATTATCAACTTAGCACCATCGACTAACCTTAAGGAGCTACGAGGGTTATAAGGAAGATTGCAATTTATATGAAGTTTTATCATGTGGTTGATTGACAAGTTGTAGCCAATGCAACACTTGTTCAAAAAAGGTGTCCACTTTGAGTGGATGGTTCAATGTCAAGAGGCATTTAACAACCTTAAATAGGAGTTGGCTCAACTTCTAATGGTCTACCCTACACAAGAAGATAAGTCATTCTGTCTGATGTGTCCATCACTTCTTTGCTTTACCAAAAGTGAGAAGATGGTATAAAGGTTCTGGTATACTACCTAAGCCATGCATTAGTGGCCTATGAAGAAAAGTATAATGATATGGAAAAGAACTGCCTCGCCTGAGTCTTTGCACTTAAGAAGTGAAGGCACTATCTTTTCTGCAACCAAGTCAACATCATTTGCAAAAGCAATGTACTCTGAGAAATTACAACAAATATTTACAAGAGTAGTCATCTAGCACATTGAAAAGTAATAACTATGGAGTTTGACCTACATTACATTGCACAAGCATCAACCAAAGCTCAAGCAATAGCCACATAACTTACGACTTCCCCAATCGACAATCAAGTAATGATAGATCCAAAATTTCTAGATCAGTATGTCACTAGCATAAGCCAAGTGCCTAACAACTTTGAGGCACTCTTAAACTTCGATGGTGCTTCAACCTCTCAAGGAGGTAGTGTTGCTATCGTAATCATGTTCCCCTCCAGGGAGGTCCGATCCTTCATATTCACTTTGCATTTCCATGCACTAACAACATGGTGGAATATGAGGATCTCCTCCAGGGTATCTTAGTGTCTCGTGACCTAGGAATATAGAACCTAGCAATTCAAGGTGACTCGCAACTAGTTGTCAACCAAGTCATAGAGGTTTACACTTGTAAAGCTCAACACTTGCAACCTTATTGTGACCTGGTGAAGCACTTGCTCAAGCAATTTGCAATTGCTGATGTTCAGCATATCCCCTATAATGAAAATGTCATTGCCGATGCCTTAGCAACATTAGCCTTAAGCATTGCAACTGATATGTTTCATGCCTTGCCCACCTCAATGGTGGACTACACTATGCCTATCATGCAAACAACCAATATTTCATCTATAGCCACAATAACCACACACTAGAGTGGTATGACAACATTAAGGCATACCTTCTACAGGGTGAACCTCTGCAACATCAAATCACTACCCAAAAGGATGTAGTGTAGAAACGATCATGGTAGTACATCATCATGGATGATAGCACACTATGCCACAAATCCTATGATGACATACTATTGACTTGTGTTAGTGACAACAAAGTTTAGACAATCATTGAACAAGTCCACTAGGGACTCTATAGAGACCACGTAGCACTCGGGGCCATGGTAGTGAAAATCATATGCTTAGGCTACTATTGGCCTTACATGGAGCGTGATTGCATCTCCAAGGCCAAGACATGCAACACATGTTAATGGCATGACAACTTAATGCACGTGCCACCCATTGAACTGCATACAACATAGATCATGTGGCCATTCCAATGTTGGGGATTAGACATCATAGGGCCTATAACACCTATGTCCTCCCCAAGGCATAGCTTCATTATAACCACAACTAAGTATTTTATGAAGTGGATTGAAGCTATTCCCCTTAGGAAAATGACCTCATAGCAGGTTTGCAAATTCATACTTGACAACATAGTGATCCATTTTGGTTTACCTATGACCATAGTCACAGATAATAGGCCATAGTTTAGCAATGCTAAGACCAAAGTCTTTTGTGAGCATTTTGAAATCAAACATTCCTTTTTGTCACCCTACTACCCATAGGCGAATGGCCAAGCAAAGGCCACAAATAAGATCATTGTCAATATTTTAAAGAAGATGCTTAGTAGCAGCAAACAATGATGGCATGAGCATTTGATTTATGCACTCTAGGCCTACCACACAACATGAAAAACTACAACAGGTAAGATGCCATACAATTTGGTTTATAGGTTTGAAGCCATCTTGCCTCTTGAATTGCAAGTCTCATTGCTCCATGTAATCCTCTCAAGCTTCATTAATGAGGCATAAAATGATGAGTTGAGAATCATGGAGCTCAACTCCATAGATGAGGAGTGCATATAGACGCTTGATCATATCGAGTGGTACCAACAAATGCAATGGTAGAAACACCGTCACAATCAACATCAACACCCAATCAAGAAAGGGGACTTAGTCCTCAAGGCCATTCATGAACCTGAGGATAAATTCTCAGCCAACTGAGAAGGGCCTTTCTTGGTCATCAAGGCTTATGAAAATTGGGCATTCAAGCTTGTTGACCACTATAGCAATGAATTTTCCAATCTGGTGAACCACTCATACCTAAAGCCTTACTACACCTAGTACACAACACCGCATCTCTATGAAGCAAGGTAAGCACAAGTTTTCTATGACTATAAACTAGTAGATAAAGTCTAATATGACTATAAACTAGCATAGATAGTTCGCTATGACTATAAACTAGCACAACATGTCCACTACGACATTAAACTAACATCCACATCCATAGTCTGCTATAACTATAAACTAGCATAGATCATCTGCTATGATGCTAAACTGCCACAAATAGTCTATTATGACTATAAACTAGCACAAACCATCTGCTATGATGCTAAACTAGCACAACTTATCTTTGCATCATGACATTAAATTGGCATAACATCCACTATCTGCTATGACATTAAACTAGCACACAGTAGTTTGCTAGGATTATAAACTAGCATATTGTCTGCCAGGATTTTAAACTAGATTCACAATTTAACATACATTGTTATGTAGATAAGTGAGTGACAATACTTCCAACTCCACACCATCTGCCCACATCTTGTGGGTGGGTCAGGGACACTGCACTTACAGAATGGATTTCCTGTCATCAAAAGAGGCCTCTAGAACATTTGCAACATCACCATCCTTTGGTATTTTGCTGATCTTCTGAAGATGTCCTTGGGAATTTTGCTGATCTTTCGAAGCTCCTACCATGGTCCTCCAGGGTTCCTACCATGGTCACCAGCACTACCAACTTTAGGCTACACCTATAGCATTACTAGCCTTGTGCATTTCATTGTTGCTTGGATCTCTCATCATCAGCACAACCCTTTGGAGAAGTGGCAACATTATGGCCCCCATATCCTCATAAACTCTTTTAGGCTCTTATCATTTCTTGGGCACTCACCACTGGTGTGGCCGTTAGAGCTTTTGTAGCCTTCTTTCTCCAGCACCTACACTAGTTTTCCTGCACTAGCTCTTCAAGCTCTTGCAACTGGTCTAGTTGTTGCAGTACTTGCAGCACCCTTGCATCTAACAGTTTACTCTCATTTCATGTTGTGTGGTTGCTTTTTTGTTTTCTCTAAGTTGTGTTTGTAGGACGAAGCCTCAGAGGTGATCATGCGAAGATGCATCTCATCGCAGTGGCAAGTCACCATATTACTTTGATGTGCATGATTAGACTAGCCAAACCACTCAAGAGTGCATACCCTTATTACCCCGCTATAGCCTACTTACATTCACCACTTTTACCTTGCATTTCCCTGCCTTCCCCTACATCACTGAGCTTGCAACTCCTTTGATGCACATGGCACCCTCTTTACATCAACTGCAAAACCCATAGTGGACATAATGCAACTCGTCCTATGGGGAGCCTTTGTGGGCTAGTCAAAGCTCAAGGAGATGTCACACAACTCATCTCAAGGAGGAAACACCTATCCTATAGATGCAACATGGTTACACTAAAGCCAGGCCCATTAGGTGGCACGTAGCCCACTTGATGAAAAGCATCTTGTAGCTAGCATCTCGCAATGCGCAAAACCCAAAGTAGGTTTGCCACCCAATCAAAAAAAAAGAGCAAAGTATAATGGGGCAAAACATGTCCCTAAGAAAAACTAGAAGAGCTACAATTTTGCAACTAGCTCAACCTTGAATATACATCAACCTTTTCATAAGCACTCTAAGAAGAGGCCACAATTTTAGGGGCAAACCATTTTGGTGCCATGGATGTTGACTCCATCATAAGCACTCTGATGAGAGATCACTATTTTGGCAACAAGCCACCTTGGTGCTGCATCTTATAGTATTACACTGTTTGCATTTCATTCCCTTGTTATCTCTTAGCACATTCCCTACATCCTTTATCTTCAGCATAGCATTACCCTTGGCACTCTTAAGCATAGTCAAGTGACATCTAGTTGGGTACTGATGAGCGATGTTGGTGTCGAGCTTACTATGGTGTTTTGTGTTCTTTGTCGATGTCTCTTAGGCCACTCCTCCAGACATCAATAAAGAGGGACCAATGAAACACCATCAAATTCAAGCCACTAGGTCTTGATTGTAAATTTGTCTAAGTTTCAAAACTTGGCAAATTTTTCTAAGTATTAAGACTACGCTCCCCACTACTGGGGCTATGCTCCAGAGCATAGTCAGTGTAGTTGACACCAATAGTCCAAATTTGCAATATTTTTGCTAAGTGTTGATGGCAGCTACAAAGTTTTCTAAGTGTCTTGACTATGCTATTCCTACTAGGGTTATGCTCTAAAGCATGGTCAACATAGTTGGCATAGAAATAGCCAATTTTGCAGATTTTTCTAAGTGTCAAGCGAGAGGTTGTCAAGCTAGCTTGGGATGGAAGAAGCAGTTTGGTAGATTTTCTAACTTCTGAGGCTACGCTCTCTATTATGCTACAAAGCATAGTTAGCGTAGTTTGCAGGAAGGCATCATTTTCTACTAGATTTTTCTAAGTGTCAGGGCTACGCTCTTACTACTAAGACTACACTCTAGAGCATAGTTAGCACAATCAAAACTTAAACACATTTTTTACAAAATTTGGCTAACTATTGGACTACGCTCTAGAGCATAGTCAGCATAGTCATGCAGAACTACCTTTAGAAGCCTCCAAAACTTAGCACGAGCTAGCATCTCAGCTCCAACATTCCTTTGGCAAGCAAGATCAGCAATTTGCATTTCTTTTGCACCCCCCATTTATCCCAAAAATTATACCTACACTCAACACCACTCAAGAGAGTGGATAACGTAGTCTCCAAAACTACACTATCTAGCATTATTTTTAGGTATATTGCGGTCTATTTATCACTCGCACATGCAATCCTAATAGCATAGTCATAGTCTGGTAGTCTTAAAGGGTCCATTAGAGCACACTAGCAGAACACCATTTACTTCAATGGGAGCGTAGTTGGGGCTAGCATAGTCCTAACTACCCCTCTACCATGTGGCACCTAATCCACAAATTGCACTAACCCTAAGCCTATAAATATCCCAGTGCTCAACATTCTATGGGTTAGCAAATTTGAGCATTGGCATTCTTGGCATTTGGCATCTGAGCGTAGTTGGCATTTTGGAAAACTTTGGAACACCACTTGACACCATTGTAGACCATCGTAGCACTATTGCATGCTACCCAGCATACCGCAAACCACTGCAGCCCACAAGACACCACGACAACCAACCCAGTAGGCTCAGACTTCACAGTGGATGTTAGTTTTGTAGCCCAGACACCTTGAAACTGTGACTACACTACTTTCTATGCTTATCTATACATCATGTATTTCCTTACCTTTTCTTTGCAGTTAACTATGCTCCCCTTGTTTGGGGTGGTGTCGCTTTTTCTCTCACTCACATCCTGCACAGTTTTAGCCTTTTTACTTGCATTTTAGCATTCTACTCGCATTTTTTGCTATTTTTGCACATATTCATGTGTTTGCACCCTCATTTTGCACCGAAAACCTTGACTATGATTGCCCCCATAAGAATTGTGGACATTGTAAACATTATGCAGACCCCTCGCATTCGTTTGTCATAACATATCATAAGTCCCAATCTAATTGACAAGACTGTTTTGGGTACCCTACCTCCATTTTCTAACAGGCCCTCACTCAAACATAGGGTTAAGGTTGTACAACTGCAAACCTCTCAGTGTATCCTTCTAGCCTCTGACATTTTCAATCGCTACAAGCAATCTTTGCAATTGGCTCATTTCAAGCTTGTAGTCTTGTGGCAATGGTGGTGGAACTTATGTCTCACAATGCTATTCAGGCTCTTGTTCTATTTCTTTTTCTAGTTCTACTTCTTTCTCTAGTTCTTATTCCTCACCAAGGTCTTTCCTTAGTGCTGCAGGTTTGAGCAATTCAATGAAGGAAGCATTCTAAGCCAATGTTAGGGCTTCAATGAACGCTTAGAAAGAAGACCTTGAATTGAATTGCATATCCTAAGATTCTAACAAGCTTATACAACTTCCTAATTAGGCAAGGAAATGGAAGTGTTGACTTCCCTACCTTTTTCTCTTCAAAATGCCTCTGAATTTCCATGCAATATAACTAGAGAAGGTTGGCCATGTATTTGCCCATTAGTATGGCACTTTCCTTAGTCGTGTACATTGAGATTCTATTGAGCTCTTTAGTGGGGAAGAGGTGATATGTGCCTTTCTTGAAATAGGTCATCTCTTCTAGAGTCAATTCATTATATGTTTTATTCTCTTTGTTGTATGCCCACTTTAGCCATAACTTTCTGGTCTCGAGATTGGACCTCATGGATAGATGTGCTAACTTGGCCCCCACATTTGCTAGATTTAGAGCCTTTGTGATTGCTTTGACTAAGAAAGAAATAATGACTCTACCAATGTTAACCATGGTACCTTCTTCTTTGTTGTGCTAGAATTGGTAGGTCTTGCCAACGTACCATTCACGATTGTTTAATAGAATGTGCCATAATAGTGATGCTTGGAGTTGCATCTGCACTACCTTAGCAACAAATGCCATAAATGGGTCGAAGTTCATTTTCATGATGATCATGGTCAACATGGATTTCTCTTGAATAGCTTCAAGGCATTCTAGGACAATGTGAGGTGTTACCCTTACATTGGAGCTTGCGATTTCACTACCTCTTCCTAGATTGACTATCTTATAACAAGAGCCTCTTGATGGATGCTAAATGATTAGGCCTCCTAATCTTCATGCTTGGCTTGCTCACCTTATTGGCCTCTGCCACCTCTTGGGCATTTGGTTACTTCTTACAAAGCTCTTGCTTGTCCTCTTTTTGGAGCCATCTGCAATTATTCAAGGATTTGGTGTTACTAAGGTGTTGTCAATTATTATTAACAAGTTTATACCATACTCGTCACCTTAGTTACATTAAGTGCTTTAGTTCATACGATTGTAGAGTTAGAAAAATTTTCAGAAAGATGTCTAATAGTGTTTATCTTCTTTCATAACCCTTCACAATTGGTTCCTTTTTTCTTTTGTATGGCTTATTATGAAAGTTATGGTCCCTTGGGTGAAAAAAATTAAAGTTTCTAGCAATAATACAATTATTTTTTATTATAATGCTTAAGATTTTTAACATTCTTACCCTTGTAATACCTTCTGGACAATAGGAAATTTCAAAAAATCAAAGCAAGTTTCCCATGCAAGCACCCCCCACGACTAAATTGAACACTTTAGGTTCAAATGAGTTCAAATGATATTGAAATCGGAGCAAGATAACCAAGATATCATAAGTTGAAGTTGATTGCATAGAGCTCTTAGTTGCAAAAGAAAATTTGAAAAACTCCCCAAGTTGAAAATAATGAGAATGGATTTTGGAGCACCACGAGGTTCATATATATAGGTTTTGTGGACCTGATATCGGATATCCAATGTCGCGTTTGACCCAATATCAAGTACTCAATATCGAGGTATTCAAATTTCCATTTAAAGAGGGTAAGCAGCATGGAAAATGAAGCTTTGGGATTGGTTGGAAGATTTCAAGTTAGGTCCATAGTTCTGGGATAAGTAGGGAATCATTTTTAGGCATTAGAAGTGTTGGAAGATGGAGTCATTAACATTAAAGGCATTGGAAATTGTAAGAAAATGGGTATTATACCTATGTTGTGGAATGAATCAATTACATGATAAGGGAAAGCACGAAATGTAACATTTATGCATGTGGAAGGTTAAAAAATGATGTGGTTGTGTCAAACAAGTACAAGTTACAATAGTTACACAAGTGGATCCTCCCCAAAGTAGGCTCCAGTCCATAATGCCCTTGTGTAACCACACCTAAAAATGTCTGTAGTTACTAAAGGGGTTGGATGTAACACATACTTGTGAAACAAAACACACATGTTAAAACCACCACTTTGAAGAAATAACTCTATGTTACACAAAACCACAAGTTAGGATCATATGAATAGTAAGATGAGATGGACTATAGAAAGGATTGCAGGAACTAGGATTTGAGGTATCTTACTAGAGGCATAATGGATCCTTGTGTGTTATTAATGATTAAGTAATCATTAGCCATTCTTTCCAAAATTCAAACCAAGCCCAAACCACATTCAAGAACATCACATTACTTCATCACTTTGGTTGACAACCATAAGACTACCATAGTTGTAAGGAGTAGCATCACTTGGTGTTTTATCTAAGGGAGGAGTTTATTAATGGCGCACATTTTTTTATGGTATTCTGAGAAGCCACCAACCTTCAAGCATGGGTACATGTCTTTCCAGTGGAAACCTCAGAAATTTATTCAGTGCCCTTTTATTTTACTCCTACTCCCATTTTCCATTAGATCTACAAGGATATAATTACAACCTTAGCAACATAATAGAACATATAGAAGTGGCCAAAGAGAATTCACAAGTCCTCTTGATGTCATGCCCTTCACATTCCCTCTTGGTTCTTCACTTTTCTGTCTAGGCACTATGATTATGGATTTATTTTTAGTTTTTGGTGATGAAAAAGAATATCATTATAACTAGGGTAAGAACCTATTATTAATAGAATGAGTGGATGTATGACATGGCTCACTCTTCGAATAATCAATCTCTCATGACTTGACAACATAGAGAAAACCTCACGTCATTGGGCTACATGATCATTTTATTCACAAGCAAGATTACTTAATAAAGGAAATGAAAACAAAAGGTGGAAAAAGTTAAAAAAGATAGGAAAAATTGTATCAAGAAATAAGAAAATGATAAAAAATTGTAAAACAAAAAGATGACAAACACCTATTAATTCTGAATGTTAGAATGGGGGATTTCCCTCACAACTAAGTGTTTGGCCATGGTAAGAATTAATAAGCGGATAGGTAGGTTCCATGCATGTATAAAGAATTGTTAACCTTTCATTTCCAAACCACTAGGTATCTCTGGGTTTAGTGGTGGCTACGTAGACAAGTTGTTGTTCACACACTTGGTTGTTGAACGTATGGTGGGTTAGAGTATGAGTTGTTTTAATGTTGTGGATGTCTGGCCCATGATTGCACCCTTGATCATGATATGGTATGCATGTATTCATTTGTCTCCCCACACTGCTAGATTCATTGCTTTGGTTGGGTGTTGGAGTAACAATGAATGGTGGCTTTTCTGTAGGTGCAAAGGATGCTAGTTGTAAAGGGGAAGCTGTTGCACCAGATTGGCATTATGTTGGGTTGAATGATGTGGTAGATCTATGAGCATTGCACTTTCACCTAGGAGCTATCCTAAAGAAAGGATGTTTCCAAGTTTGCAGTGGGGACCTACTAGTATCAGCATTTCTATGCACATTCACAGCATAAGTAATATTCATTTGTTGATGTTGTGGTGCTGAACCTTCTTGTGTTATTGGCAGTGGCATGTGATGAGGTGAAGGATGAGAATATAAAGGATAGGATGGATGGTAAGAGGTGCAAGGTGGTGATCCTTTAGGGAATTTCATGGGTTGATGGTACTTGGAAGAGTGATAGTGACGATTTGAAGTAGAGGACATAGAACTAGTTGAAGAAACATGGTGTTGAACATAATATTTGTACAAGTTTGGTGGGTAGTAAGGGTAGGACTGGTTTGGTCATGGCCTCCCCCATGACTGTGAGTTTTGCCACTATGGTTTATGATAGTATTAAGGCTAGTAATAAGTCCCCCTTAAATAGTATTATTGGTTGTGGAACTGTCTATAGTTACCTTGTGGGAAAGGAAATCTCCTAGGCATGTGCTTCTGTACGAATTTGGGATTTAATGCAAAAGCCCAATACTCATGTAAATGTGACACAATTAGGCAATGGCCCTTAGAGTGGCCATATATGTAGATGTCACATCTGTCATCTTCATTTGTGGTTAAGTTTATAGCCTCACTTTCTTCAGCCATTTCCCCTATTTACCAATAAGTGTTCCTAGCTATTTCTTGGTTTTGCTTTCTATGTTTATTATGATTGCCTATTTTATTTCACATTACCTTCTCCTCAATAGTCTCTATGAAAGTTGTAACTTTTTTGTATATCCACTTTGACATCTTATCAAACTTTGCTTCAAGTTCATTGATAGACTAATGTATCAGCAAGGTTCATTGCAGAATCACCTTATCAAGAGCGATCTCTTTCACCTTACCATATATTTTCTACTTATTTTGAAGAGTTTGGTCTCAGTGAAATTTCTCAACATTCTCCCATTTGTATATCTTAATTAGCTCTTAGATTAGCTCTCAGATTTGATGGGTTTGTAGCTTGTATAATTGACCTGGGGCATACATCCCCAAAGTCTCCCTTATTTCATTACAAAGTCCATCTATGATGTGGAAAAGTTACCTTTCCTCAAAGAAACCATGGCCTAGGCATTTATTTAGTATAGAATAATATCTATCTAAGGCCATGCCCAAGGGTTCATGTTGTTCTTATCTCCATCCTTGGATCTATCTCCTCAGGTTGGACACTCTCATGTAGGTTTTGTATTTCTCATTGAAAATTTCCAACATTGTGGACCATCATCGAATTGAATTTTGTTTTAATGATCTATACCACACTTCAAATATATCAACTAGTGTCCTAGGAAAGAGCTTAAGCTTTTTCTACCCACCTTCAATGTTGTAGAAGGCACAAGCATCTTGGAAGGATTGTACATGATGTTGTGGATCCAACTCGTAGCCTCCCATGAATTTAGGGACATTGTTTATATCAAACCTAGGTAGGTGACTTGCCCTACGATGCTTGTGGGATATCTTAATTGCCTCTATGATCTACATCAAGCTTTTAGTGGCCAACAAGGATTCATCGTCATTAGATAGGTTGTGAGAAAATTTTTATTTCTATTCATTTGACTTTGATGATTTTGTCTATGCTAATTTTGATGTCTTTGATTATTCTCATGGGTTCAATTTCTATTTTTATTCTAATCCTTTAGTGGAGCTTTATCTTCATACCTACATTCATCATCGCTAGAACTAGACATGGAAGGGGGAGAAGAAGATGAGGAACTACGAGGGTTGTCATGGCTTCTATAGTGTTTCCTAGGGTCCCATGATTTATTGTTTCTAGGCTTCAAGGAGGTCTTGGGCCTTGAGGCCTCCTTTGATCCGGGACTTACTTCATCTCCTCTAGGGTTGTCTGCCTTAGGTGAATGTAGTCTTTGAGTATCATTGGGGTGGTCATGAACATATGAAACCCCTGCATGAGGTTGGTTACTCTAATTTTCTTCATCATATATCTCATTATTTCTCTAATGAATGCCTTTGTTATATAATGCATTATCGCTTCCTTATGAAAGAGACATTGTTTCTAGTGAATGATGTGTGTGATTTAATATTTTCTAAAAGATACATCATTAATGCATTTACAATGATAGTGTATGATATAACTAATCTAGATAACTAGCACCATCCCTGGCAATGGTGCCAATGATGACCAACATGGTACCCCTATGCCCAACCATATGAATCACAAGCATTCATGCACGATCTGATCAAATTCTATGGATGGGACTAGTTGTGCATCTAAATCATTATGCTTTGATTGCAGTTTGTTGTCTTCCCACTTGAACTAGTGGTAGCTTTGTCATGTGTGGTTTAGTCCAAAGTGAGGCATATGATTGATGTTGTCTAGCCCTATGCTGCTCCTAATGACAATAAAGAGATAAATTAATTAAGCTAATTAATAGTGGAAAGTAAAATCTAAACTAGCTTACGTGTGATGACTATCCATTTCTATGCCTTAGACTTCATGTAACTACTGCTGGGATTGCTAAGTGTATGCCACTAGGCCTACCAAATGATATATTGTTAAGTTACCAAATAATTGCACTTAAGCGCTTGTGATTAGTCGTACTCATTCCACTTAATGACAGGAATCGTAAATAGCAATAAATGGAAATATTAACTAAATAAAATAGTAAATAGTTAAACAATTAAAATAAATAATAAATCTAAGTGGATGTTGCAATGATGGAAGTAATCTCAATCTTTATTTCTAGTCATGTAACACATACAAGTACATCAAATTCAAATAAGAATGTTGTACAATCACAAACATCACATTGCGAGCATGCACTAAGAAACAATAGAACTAGAATGAAAAATCTATGAAGAAGCTATCTAAAATCTATCAACCAACTATGTCCCAACCGTGCACCCAAGTGTTGTATTTATAGGCTAGCATAGAAGAAATGATATTGAATATCTAACATCGTTTCTTGGGACATGATATCATGTATTTAATATTGATGCTTTGATATCGGGTATCTAATATCAAAGATGACAAAATTATGACTCATCACTAGGTTACCCTTGGTTGTTATTAACTTTTACTATACTATAGTGACATCACTTGGGATGTCAAAAAGAGTTGTCATTACCTCTCCAGTCTGTAGTAGTCAATCTCGCACATCTACACGATCAACAAGAGTCATTGAGCTACCAACTAACATTTGAGCATCCTTGGCTCCATTTAGATCCACTAGTGGCATAATACGTACATTGAATGATTCCTTAATGTGATTTGTGATCACTTCTGCTGCTCTTATTGCATCATAGTGTTGCCTAACCATAACTGTTGCTCCTTCTCCAGTTTCAAGCACCACTTCGAATGATGTAGTGTTCCCCGAAATTTGTTGTGACCATTGGGCTTCTCCTCCTAACTGTAATGATATCTATCCACTTATAGAATCTATGGAACATATAGGTTGAATGGCACTATCAATAACTTTGTAGAGGTTGGCCTCCTCATGCTTTTCCCAATTGATTGTTTCTACTATTTGTTGCAGATTACTCATGGATGACTTATAATCCTATGGTAGTGGTGGTGGAACTTGCTATTGTTGTTGTTGTTGCTATTACTATTGCTCTTGTTGTTGACCATTGGGTCTTGCTTGCTATTGTTGTATAGTAGTATGTGAGGTTTTCCTAGCATCTATTTGTTCTTCCACTTGGTCTTTCTTTGGAGGTGTTGGCTTGAGCATTTCAACATATGAATCATTCTGAGGTTTCCTAATTATTTCATTGGTGTACTCAAGGATTCCAGCACATTTGAACAGCTTCTTGATTAGGCAAGGGAATGGAAGGGTTAGCTTTCCTACCTTCTTTTCTCCAAACTGCCTCTAGATTTGCATAAAGTAGTTGTGCAAGGTTTGCATTATACTTTCTCATTAGAATCATGCTTCCTTTGGTTGCATATGTGGATAGCCTATTCAATCTTTTTGTGAGAAATAGGTGATATGTGCCAATTTTAAAATAGATCCTCTCTTCTAGAGTCAGTTCATTATACTTCTTGTCTTCCTTACCATATGCCCTTTTCAACCATAGTTTTTTGGTTTCTATGTCTGATCTTGTAGATAGATGTGCTACTTTTTCCCCTTCATTGGGCATGCTTAGGTCTTCAACTATCACCTTGATTGAATATGAAATGGAGACTCCCTCGATGTTGATCATTACATCTTCTTCTTTGTTGTGCCAAAATTGATAGGTCTTCCATAAATACCATTCACCACTATTTGAAAGTATGGACCATAGTGGTGATGCTTGGAGTTGCGTCCTTACCACTTTTGGAACAAATTCCACAAACAAACCAAAGTTAATCTTCACAATTACTGTGGATAAGAGCATCTTTTCTTGGATGATCTAGAAGCATTCTTATGATAGCAAGAGGCACTATCCTTGTGTTTGTGATTCTTCTACCTCCAATTGGGCCAAATGTCCAGTAGCAGGAGTTTCCTAATGGATGCTAAAGGATTGAGCCTCCTACTTTGCATGTTCTGCTCATGGACCTTGTTCTCCAATTCAACCTCTTATTTAGCCTCATGGTCTTTTGGTTATAGGCTGTGAGGAACCTTCTTTTGCTCCTCTCTTCACGGCCGTTTGTAATCATCAAGGATTTAGGAATTATTAAAATGTTTTCTTCTATTTTTGATAACTCCTTTCTTTTCTCATACCTTTAATTAAATCAAATTCTTAGCTTATTGTTATTATAGAGTTAGAAAACTTTTCAAAAAGTAGCCCCATTAGTATTAACTTCCTTATAACCCCTAATAGGTATCCATTTTGCTCTTGTTGATGGCTTATAGTGGTTAGTAGGGTTCATTAAAAGGATTGCTCGTTTGTGGGTTCATAGGGCCTTTTCATGTGCTTAGTCACATGATACCCTTCTTGGATTTGGTTCAGATTCATTCCCCTTAAGGCAGTTTGGAGCATGTTAAGTGTTGCATGATAAAAAGGTAGGACTATGTTGCCTTTTATGTCTCCATCTCATTTTACTGTCCTGATGAAAGATGAAAGTAAAATCTGGATGATTAGGATCAACGTGAACATATGTGATTCTTGTTTACATCAGCATCCATCATTCTTCTTCATCACTAATTTTTTCATTACCTCTATTTGTCTCTTTGGAAACGTGAATATGTTAGTAATTGGTTTAAGTTCAAGATCATTGTCTTTCAACGTGGAGCTAGTGAAGTCTATGTGTATGGTTTAGTGCATAGTAAGGTATATGATAACTGATGTTGTTGGGTAATTACTACTCCTAGTGAACATGATGAAGTGGAAATAGTTTCTAAGTCTAAGTAAAATAGTAAACAAATCTATTCTATTCTAAGGTGATAAATATTCGGTCCTAGTCTACTGTACACATCTTGGACTCATGCAATTATCAGTTGGATTACCAAGTGGACCACTGCTAGACATACCAAGCATAACACTACTAGGTTACTAGATAACTATACTTAGCACTCAATATCACTTGTATCCATACCACTTACTTTTAACATGTAAAAGAAAGTGCTTGTAAAGTAAATGATTAACTAGGGAAAACAAGAACAATTATTCTAAGTAAATAAAAAGAAAACTAAGTGGATTCTACAATGATGATGTGAAATCTTGATCCTTTATTATTGGTCATGAATTGTGTCCAAGTGTAATCTGCTTGAATAAAGACACCATACAATCACTTAACATCACACTACAAGCATACAATTCTAAGTGCTAAAGATAAATTCATGAAAATAAACTAAGAGAGTTTTGCTACTATGGAATAAAATCTATTATAGATCCATGCACCTAAGTGTTGTATTTATAGGTTGACATGCATTTCGCAAAATCACATATACAACGATGTAGCTAGTGCTACAATATAATAGCTACAATATTGAAGTTACAACATCATAGTTGACCAAAAATTCATTTATCAATAAGGATATCAAGGATACCATCTATCCTTTGAATAGGAAACTTGTACCTCACAATTACCCTATTCACTACCCTGGAATCAATGCACATCTTCCATTCATCATTATTCTTCTTTGGCACTAGCACTATTGGATCTACACAAGGTGAAATGGATTCCCTCATGAAGCCATTTGCAAGTAACCCCTCTACTTGCCTTTGCAATTCAACCCTTTTCTTTGGTGCCATTTAATTAGCTTGCTCATTTGGAATGGTAGCACCAAGGATGAAGTCAATTTGATGCTATACATTCCTCATTGGTGGTAGTCCATCCAATTCCCCCTTAAACACCTTGGGAAATTTCTCTTTTAAGCCTAGAACACCTATAGGAAGTTAAACCCACACATCATCATGGTTAGTAGCAACTACTATCACAACCAAAAAACCAAAACCAATTTCATAGTTTTCCTTAATATATTTCCTCTCTCCTAGAAGGATTAAGGAATCATTAAGTAAGCTTTGTTGTCTTACTTGTTCATTCATCATAGGAATCAAATTATGGATTCCATCAAATCTAACAATACTCCATACATTTCTCCATCAAACTAGGCACCATTTTTAAAATTCAAAGGTCTACAAAGAGTTACATCAACAAAATTTATTGTTAGTACATCACATTTCACAACATTATGAACACTTCCAATCTTAAATTTCAAAGTCCATTGTTCCCTCAGCTCTTGGAAAAAATCTCTAGACAACCAATGCACTTTGTAGGGTTTCAAATGAGGATTAGTTACCAAAACCAATATAGCAACTACCCTATAAGAAATAACATTTTATTGGGCTCTCTCATCAATCAAAACATGAATTAATTACCCATTAAGCAAAAAACTAGCTCCAATCTGAAACAACAATTTTCTATTAGGATAATCTCCTCTATTTACATTCCTCATAAATGCATAAGATGTTAATTTTGAAACATCCTCAATTTCTAAAGCATTAGGATTACCTCTTTGAAAGCATTAGTTTGGTCTTTCTTCCACCTTCATGATTGGCACATCTTCACCCTTGGCTACCTTGTGAAGTGGACATTTCCATTGCTTATGTCCCCATTCTTCACACTTGAAGCACTAAATTTTTGATAAGTTGCTACCCTAACCTTTGTCTTCCTTGTCTTGGTCCTTCTTGTCTTTACCCTTTTCATCATCTCTTTTAGTATTCTTGTCTTAGCTACCCTCCTTATCTTTAGATTTGAACTTAGATCCTTTCTTAGATCTAGATCCCTTCTTCCATCACTTTGAAGTTTGTTTGCTTCTATTTCTGAATCCACCTAATTTCTTCTCAACTTTGAGTTCAAAATCATAAATCTCCTCAAGAGTTTGTGGCTTATAAAAAGATAACACCTATTGATACGTCATTTTGAGACCTTCCAAAAAGATTGAAACTTCTTCATATTCCTTCCAGTTTGCCTTAGCTTAATCTAATAAATTACATCATTCGATGTAGAATTCTTCGACATCCTTATCACCTTACCTTAGAAATTTTAACTCCATAATGGTTTCTTATCTCTAACAAGATTGTTCAAATTTTCTCTTCAACCTACATTTCATTAGACCCTAATCTTTGATAGGTTGACCATTTCATCTTTCATAATTTGTGACTCCTTGTCCCATCAAGTAGAAGCCACACCTTCTAATATGGATTCAACAATAGATACCCTAAAGTTATTCGATATCTCTTCCAACTAGAAATGCTTCACAAGTGCTTGTAGCCAACTTGTAAAAGCATTGATGCCATCTACACCATTGAAAGTCTTTAATTCTACGTACGAAAGTCTTGCAACATTTCTAAACACTCTAACACCCTTACCTCATCTTACTCATCAAGCTACTTAAAGAAGAAATATTGAACATTACTAGAGCCCTTAGAGTTTTCACCTAAGGAATAGGATTCCCTTCCATTGGAATCCCTGGTTGATGATTTTCTACACATAGTTAGATTATCCTTCCTCTTCATCTATTCCATCTCCACCTAGTTATGAAACTTCTTCATCTGAACATACATGCTCTTCACCTATGCATGTCTAAATGTGGCTAGGATAGGCATGTCTATCCACCTTTGCATTAATTTCATCTAATTGAGGAACCATCAACTGGAAGGTAGACTTCATGCTTTCCATGTCTTGATTAACAACTTACACCTATTTCTTCTTAGGAGCCATCTAAAATTAACACAATCCTCAACCAAAATCCAAGAAACAATAAAACTAGGCTCTAATATCAATAACACTAGAGTAGGTTCACTTCACTAATTAATTACCTTCAAGTACTAAATTCATATATTATGGAGGAGAAAAATTTTTGCTAGAAAATAAGAAAACTAGCTATCTTCAATTAACTTATTAAAAGATTATAATCGATTCTCCAAAACCTACAAATAATCAAAACTTGTCACTCTCAAATGATAGAACAGAGCATGATGCTCTACAACCATACAATGATTGTTCTTAATCTAGGACACACCAATAGAAAATCTCTCTCATAACTTAGGACTGAGATCTCAACTTACAAGTAAGACACAAGAGAATAGAACACAAAGACCAACATACCACAAGTTGATCTTGGAGCTACAAGCACCAATTGCACTTACTTAATGTCCTCACACATACTCTCTTACCCAACTCTCCACTCTCAAGAGCTCTCACTCTTATTTATGCCTACTAGTAATAGTAAAATACATAATATTTATCACAAACTAGAAGATAAGAAACATAGAAACCTTTTCTCAACTTAACTTAAGGCTCTTCAGATATTTCCCAAGTCTTCTCATCTTTTTCCAAGCTATTTTCATCCTTTTCCATCATGTTCTAGCTATTTCTTGAATTGGAATGAGCATTTTTAGAAGTTTTCCCATCCGTATAGATCATCTCTAGCCTTGTGAAGACATCTATGTGTTAACTTACCTCTCAACCAAGACATCTGCTATTTTTCCAAGACATCTTTGTCGAGGGCCAAGACATCTCTACAACTGATAAGATGTCTTACCCAATACATCTCATGCTTAACTGAGATGTCTTGTCTGAGACATCTTATGTTCTAGGGAGACATCTCACCCGAGATGTCATCTTCTCAATCGAGATGTCTCACCCTAGATGTTAGCTCAATTAGCAAGACATCTACTTTGAACTCCAAATGTCTCTTGTTATTTCCACACCTCAACGAAGATGTCTTCTAGCCCTTTAAGATGTCTCTCTAGTGTTCAAAACTTGCAAAATACACATGTAGGAAAGAAAAAAGGGATTAGAAGAGGTGTTACTACACCAATTATCAGTCCCTTTCCTATCCACCATGGTAAAGTCAACTTCCTGTAAGATTACCAACTACTGTATAATACGGGGGCTAATTTTTGGCTTGTTCATTAGAAAGTGGATTACATTGTCGTCAATTTGTATAAAAATTTGGAATCCAAGCAGATAGTACCTAAATTTTTTCAAGGTATACACCACTAACATGAATTCTTTTTTAGTGGTGGTGTAGTTAATTTATGCACCCACAATGCTCCTACTTACACAATGGATGTAATATGGACATTTCTGATTATCCATTTGTGTAAGTACTACTTTCAAAGCATAATTAAATGCATGGGTCATTATATGAAATGACTTAGACTAATTTAGGGCATGTAGAATTGGAGTTTTTGTGAGCTTCTACTTTAAGTGTTGGAATGCTTGTTCACATTTCTTAGTCCATTCAAAGACAACATCTTTCTTTGTAAGTTTCACTAGTGGTTTGATAATCCTAGAGAAATTTTATATGAAGCACCTATAGTAACTAGGATGGCCAAGGAATAACCTCATATCTTTTATGATTTGAGGTTATTTGGTTATTTCTTGGATAACCCTTACTTTTTTAGGGTCCACCTCTATTCCTTTCCTTAAAATCCTATGTCCTAATATAATGTCATCTTGGATCATCAAGTGGTCCTTTTGCTAATTGAACTATAGGTTTATCTTCACATATCATTTTAACACCTACTCAAGATAGTTCAATGCTTGCTCAAAACTGGTACCATAAGTGAAGAAGTCATCCATGAAGACTTCCACACCACTACTAATCTATTTTTGAAAGATGCTCAATGCTAGGCTTTGGAAAGTGATAGGAACATCATAAAGATCAAATGGCATTTTTTTTATATGCAAAAGTTTCCTAGGGACTTGTAAAAGTTATCTTGGCCTAGTCTTCTGTTGTTATTTAAATTTGGCTATAGCCACTATATCCATCCATAAAACTATAGTAATCATGTCCTACAATTGTATCTAATATTTTTTTCATAACTGATAACAAAAATTGATCTTTGAATGTCACTATATTTAATAGCCTGAAATTTATACAAATCCTTCACTATCATTTTTTCTTTAATACAATAATAAGTGGACTTACCCATTCACTGTCTACCATAGGATAGATGAATTCTACTCTGAGAAAATTTTCAACATCATCTTTGACAACTTGTTTCAACTTGGGATTCAACCTTCTTTATAGCTACCTCTTTGGTTTAATGATGAAGTCTGTATAGATTTGATGCTAGCTTATTCATGGATCTATTTTAGTCAATTCATTATATGACTAAGTAAAAGCTATTGGCCATTTATTTACAACTTTTAGTAGGTTTCCTTTTTGTTCTTTAGCAAGACTAACATTGATGATTATCGACTTACCATTATTGAGAAAGACATACTCCAAAGCTACTGGTAAAGACTTTAATTCAAGGGGTTCTTGTTTAAAGTCTTCAAGAACTTCTAACTCCCTTGATTCAGTTCAACTTCTTTATGGAAGTGTTGGTTTTAAATCTGCTTCATTTTATCTAGCTTATCAATATAAACATTTGAGAGAAGCTCTACTGATTCCATGCACATTGTTGAATTAGAGTCAACATTTGTTATTAGCCATTGGATACCTTCTTATTTCATGGTTGCTACATACAAGCACCTTTAAATTTTGGATGTTTTGACATACTTATTACATGCTATCATAGATGTGCTTTTCATGGCCCATATCTTTTACATGTAATGGCACCACGTATCACTATATGTGATGTGTAGAACCTGCTTCTTCTCTACCTTTTCAAAGTCATTTTCCTTGAAAATTTTCAAGGAAATGTCTTTGCACCTCATCTTGGCATCAATTATGTTGAGCTAAGCCCTTCCTATGATAATAGAAAAGTCTCCCTTACAATTATCTATGTGCATTACTAGGAAATCTCTTGGATAGGACCATTCACAAATGATGGTTACAATATCCTTCACCAATCCCAAGGAAACCATGATGGATTGATTTGATATTGCATTTCTTGAGTAAAGGTAGGTTCTAGGCTTTGTACATTTCTTGAGAGATTAAGTTTACCCCTGAGCCTAAGTTAAGTAGAGCTTTGCATGAATAATTTCTTAAGATTTGTAAGTAAATTAGGGGACCTCTAGGATTAGATCTTTTCTTGGAAAGATGTCCTACCTTAATCTAGTCTATAACTGCATGAGTTAACATGACAGTATTAATGTTTTGGGATCTTTGACTTGAAGGCAACTCATTGGTAGTTTTAGAAGTAGTGGAACAAGGATTAACAATCATAGATATCTATGAGGGTTTTGATGGACTGTTGGATCTAAAGAAAGGCTTTTTTTGAGGCTTATGTCCAGAACCACTCAGACTATTATTTGGCTATAACTGTACAACACTTGTTACATTACATTGTTGAGCATAGGAGATTCTAGTTTGCATGGATGTACTCTAGTCTTCTTCATTATAGTTTTGCTCATGACTCTTGTTGAATTCATTAGTAGGTGGTGATTTCTTCTAAAGTGTAGAAGCCATATTATGTTTTTGATCTTTGTGTGTGTGTGTGTGTGTGTTAAAAGAATTGATTCAAATGTGAAAGATAGACTTTGTAATTCTTAATACAATGAACTTGATGAAGTGTCTTCAGTCGACTGCATTGATGGGATAACGTTGACATAGGGATGTCCACATTAATGTGTACCCATTAATGAGCCAAGCAAAATTTAGTGTTGGATACCTTTAAAATTTATCTTCCTTTTGTTGTAGAGAAGTCATCTTGTTTGTGATTGACCTATGAGTTGTATCCCATGGAGGAACGATTTAAAATTAAAAGATCATCAAGATAATAAATAATTAGAATTCAATCTAATTAAAATCCACACTTAAGACTGTCACTCATAGGTAAAATCATAAATTTTCACCCTAACTTCTACCATTAAGTTCAAGAATGAAAATTAATGATTAAATCAAATTAAAAGTATAAACAAAAATTTCAAAGATCACAAAGGAGACTTTTCTTGATTTGTAATTCTACCTTGTTGTCTTCACAATGCAACAACTTTGGTAATTAGACGATGGACTCCAAGAATTGCCTCCATAAGGATACTAATAGAAATTTAAAATAGAGTGGTGCACAAATGTAGTCTAGATCAGCATTTTAGGATTTAAATCAGCTTGTGACATAAACTCGTTTGGAAAAACACACTAGGATCTTGCTGCAAATCGGTGTGCACCACTATCACAATCTCATCCCACCATGCCTAGAGATCTATATCTATTTTCACAGATTCATCGATTTTGTAGAACAATTGGACATAGTTTGAAACCCATTTCTTCAAAGTAGATCATATTTCCAGGCCATCCACAATGTATGGGTAGTCTTCTATTACTAGTCAAAGCCCATGTGGAGCTTCTGTGTCTGGCTCTACGATTTCTCTTCTGATGAGATCCATAGGCAAGTGTTGCTCAACAAATTTTTAGTCCTTGTAGGCTTTGGAAGATAGTTCCATGGAGTATTTTCCAGGAGTGAATTTGTTCTTGATGATCTCACCTATGTTGATGCTATGGACCATACTATCGTTAATGGTGACAGTTGCATAAGTGTGTTTTAGCCACTTTATTGACATTACATTTATTTTCTTGTGAACTTGATACAATCTTCTTAGTTTCTCATAATAATTTGGTAATAAAAAGGCTTATAACATTGGACCCACAAATATGAGAGCAATGGATGTTTGGATTCATTTTGCAAGACACCAGCACTGAATTTCCTTCAGTGGTTTAATGGGCAACCATGGTTCTGTAGGAATTCTGGGTTCCACAAAATTCTCAGAGTGGATTGAGAGGCCACTTCTCTTGCTTTTCCTCTACTTGCTCTTGTTCAATGGAGGTAGGGACCCTACTATTGCATTTATAGGCTCTCTTCTACAGCTCCTGCCTTAGTTCTTCCATAACTCTGCTAGGATCCAATTAGTTCTTGATCAATATTGACGAGCCCTAATTATAATATATATATATATATATATATTATAATTAGGTAATAATAATTATGTACCATATATGTATGATGTTTATATAATGTATATATATTTATATATAAGTATTATAATGTATACACACACACACATAATGTATAGTATGATATTTATATCATATATTATTGTATATAATATTTATGTAAGAAATTAATTAAACTAAAATAAACTAGCAATAAAAACTAATAATCTAATAATAATAAACTAATACTCATCACTATAACAAACTAAAATACAATAAACTAAAAAAAATTAAAATAACTAAAATAAACATTAATTAAATATTAATTAAGTAATTAACAATATGTAATTAAGATTTTAGAACTACCAATTTTTGGATTTAACACAACCCCTGACTAGCCTTTGGCCAATGCTTGGCCATAAAGGAAAAAATAACATAAATAAATAAATGCATAAGATTATGCTATTGTTATTTCAAGATATATTTTTTTAGGCTAATACATTAAAAACATGTAGACATTTACTAGATAAAAAGATCTAGAATAACAAAACAAAAATCAAACTTGTCCATTGACTAAATGTTTATTTACTAAATATGTATATATACTTATTGCTCTTTTGATGATAAATTCTTATTCTTGAATATGAGTCCACATATAACTCATTTAGGAAGGCCCTACCTAGGATTATTGGGCTTAACATTACCTCATAAGGTTTGCTTCATCAGGCGTAAAAATGTCTTATAAACTCAAGGTTTAAACCTTTCCTATGATTTAAGAATCCGAGATGCATTACTTACATCTAACTCATTCCCTATCTTGATCTTGGCTCATCTTCCAAGTTGGTTATACCCTACTATCATATCCTTTATTAATTGGTTATCCTCCCCCTTAATTAAGCTAAGGTATGTAACATACTTAGGTTAATTAGTAAAGATAAATTATTAAAAAGAAATATGATCAAAGGATATACCAAAAGTAAGAATTCCCTGGGTTTTATATATCCAGATGAAGAGGGAACCAAAGGTAATGGGTGAATGAATGTTAGTATCCATCATTGGCTACCATAGTAGGGATCTTAACCACTGACTCCTATGGAAGATATGATGGGAAACACAAAAAAAGCCCATGCACAAAAGTACTGCTAGTTAGAGAGATAACCATGTAAGAGAAGATGAAAAAGAGGAATAGTAAAAGGTAAAAGCTAGGTAAAAACAAAAGCAAAAAAAAACTAATATGAAAAGTACAAAGAAACAAAACCAAAGAAAAAAAATAATCTAAAAAGTACAAAGAAACAAAAGCAAAGTAACTATATAACGAAGTAAAAGAAATGATTAGAAGTGAAGGTACCCATTAAGATACTGACTATGAAGGAGTCACTCCTTTGTTGCTAATGTTATACCCAAGTTCTAAGGTAGTGGCATTGAGGATAGATTGGTAATTGATGCCTGATCCTTAAACACTTTACTTACAAAAAAGGGTTCTTGTAGGATGCTTGAAATTGTGAGCTTGGAGCATCGCCCCAATTGTAAGGTTCTTCTAGAAGTCGGGCTTAGCTCATGATTGAAGGTTTTTCTAGGGTCATTTTTTTTCATTTCCTATTTTTTTTCTTTTGTTCTCTCTCTCTCTCTCTCTCTCTCTTTTCTTTTTCTTTTTTTTTCTCTTTTGTTGCAAGAAATTCAATATTTGACCTACTTTAACCATGAGGTTCTTACAAGAGCCAATTTCATTTTGTAAGGTTTGCTCACATGGCTTAATATAGATAAATGCTTTTTACTATTGAAGAAACTAGGTCCAACATAACACACCCTTTACACCTTAGTGACTCATTCAAGTAGGTATTTAATAGAAACCAAACACTAATAAGCATTACCATAAACTAAGTTGTTTAGCCACCTTGACTTATGAATAGTGTACTTAAAAAATATTATTTAAAAACAATGAAGTTTATTATGTGTAAGACACTTATTAGTCTAAGACTCATCGTTAGTTGGATTTTGGGTTTAAACCTATCTATTTCAAGGTAGAAAGAATTGTTCTTCTTCTTTGTATTTCAGACATGATGCTACCAAATTCTTTATAGTCCCAACTAATAATAGAATGTCCTATTACCTTCTATATTTTTCAAGGAAAAAGTTGTAGATTGTAAATACTTCTTTATTAACTTATTCAATGACATGAGATTGTTTTTGAGGGGTACGCTTGAGAGCTAAGACTTCTAATGGATTATTAACATATAATTCATTAGTAGGAGGATAAGTTGGATCCCTTAGCTTTACTAGTTCATCTTCTCTGAGTTCCTCAATGTGATGTTGATAATATAACTTAAGCCTTTGCCCATTAACTAAGAATGTAGTTGAGGAATCATCAATAGGTGATATGAGAACACTTCAATTATCATGGGGTTAGACAACTAAATAAGGGCATTCCCACCCAGTTGTTAACTTCCCTAGAAATTTATGTAATCTCATATTGTAGAGAAGAACTTTATCACTGATGAGTGGCAAGGTACCCCTATGCCCAACCACACAAATCAGAAGCATTCACACATGATCTAGTCAAATTTTGTGGACTTCATCGTTTTCAGTGTACTAGCCCTTTAGGAAGTGAATCTAGCCTTAAGGTCAATCGTTGTCTTCCCAATTACACTTGTGACATTCATTGGTATGGTTAAGTGTAACTGAGGCATTCAATTTGTACTATTTTTATGTTTTCTAGTGGAGTGCTTAAAATGTAGATAAAAAGGGATTTAATTAACTAATTAACTAATCATTTAACTAACCCTAACATAAGTATCCATTCCCACTTTCCATACATGTCCTAAACCCACGTATCCATTGTTGGGCATACCAAGTGATAACATTATTGGGATTACCAAGCGAATACATGTTATGCTCAAAACGATTGTACTTATGTGTGTAATCTATCTAGATTAATTGCTTATCTAACATAGTAACTAAAAAATAATTGATAATTAATTAAAAACATTTAATAAATAATTAAAAATAGTAAAATCTATCCAAAGTGCTACAAGGTTTATCAGAAAGCTTATCTTTATTACCACACACACTATCGTGCTCAGGTACAACAATGCTCGAATAAACATCTATACACTCAATGACTCCTGCTGCAAGCACTCAAGGGAAAAGATTCTAACTTTCGAATGGAAAAAATGCAAGAGTTTCATTGCTACTAAAATCTAGATTGTCATAAATGTAGCTAGTAGGCATGTATTTATAGATGACAGATAGACACTGCATCAACGAGGCCTCATCAATGCACCCTGTGTTGACAAGGCCTCATCGACATGGTTGATTACGTCGACGAGGCCTCGTCGATGACTCATCATACCCCCATGATTGAATGAAAACTCATCCTTGAGTTCTTTTAAAAAATTAGAAAGGTATAAGATTATTGATTGACTTTTCTTCAACAAAACAAACTGACTGACTAACAAAAAATGGAATGCCTAGGTGTACAGATTAACACATTACAAAAATGGTGGTGTTCAGGACACAACATTGAACATCATGATACAACTCTTCAAAAATTGGACAACACCTTTCTTAATTATGTGAAGCTTGTTGAAGAAGATCAAACAATCCTAGGTGGTGATGGTTTCTAGAGCTTTGAGGGACCTTCACTGGCTTCACGCACTAACGATGGTTAAGGCTACTGCAGTTGTCCTACTGCTACTGCAACTTCAAGTGGGAGGCAGAAAACATCCAGCAATGCTTTTATTTTCTTCTCCTTATTCCTAGGATCATGCATCATCCATGCAACTTCTCCAATGTGTGTTGGAACAAGCACATGCCAAAGACATGGGATTGATGAAAACAACTCCTTAGCATTGACAAACTAGGAAGTAAACTATTTTTTTTTTCAATGTTGAATGCTCTCACTATGTTCTTTAGCTCCCAGTAGTCGTTCATTTGTCTAGCTAGGTCCTCAATGATAGATTGTTGATCTATGAATCACCCTTTGAGAACTTCGAGTTCAACATTAGCAGTCTCTAGCTTTTACTCGATGTCCTTGTAATGTTTGAACTTGACCTCGTATAGCAAATATGAGCTAGCCACTTGTTTGTCTAGTTTTGACTGCAGTCATCTAACTATCAGCATTGCCAAGTTTGCATAATGGAGATTGGCCAACTCCATATACTCTATCATTTCCTTGATCTGCAACTCCTTCAAGTGGATCTCCACTTTGTTGCAGGCATCAATCCGATCAAGGATGCATTAACACATCTCTCTTTCTCACTGGAGTTGTTGGATAGCTTCATTCACTTTCATGTTTGTCATCTAGATTTATTTTTCATTAATTTCCTTTTGCAAGCCAACCTAGTCCTTATAGTGATTTTTCACTTTCTCAAATATGAGAGCTTCGGTCTTCTAAGCAGTAATCTCAATCATAGACTTTTGTCACAAGGTGCATACCTCCTCCATTGATAGATTGTGATTCTCCGTAGCTATTTTCCTCAGTTCAGTGTTGACTTTGGTAAGCTTCTCCTGCTATTGATGAATGAACTCTTACATTTGATCTCTCTGAGCATCAACATTTCACAAGCAATGATTTTGCATGGTCAATGCTTCATTCTCTTGGCACATCTTATTCAAGTTCTTTTTTATTGAGTGCATTTCAACTTCTACCATGGAATATTTAAAGATGGCCATCACTGCCTTCTCCTTAGCCTTTTGAAATCATTCTTGAAGCTATTTGATAGCTTCGTCTCTTATCATTGTTGGGCTAAGGATTGCTTGTTATGCAAGTCGGGCATGAAGTTTAGCAACCTCCATGGCCAAGTGTTGATTTTACTCTTGGGCCATTTCTAGTTGCCCCTCTAAAATGATGCATCTGCCCCCTACATTCAATAGCTTCGACTAGGTTGTGGTGATGTTCTCTAGGAGATTAAAGATGTCTAGAGTTGGTTGCCCAATTCCTACCAATTATTCCAACAACTGTTCATACTAAGCTATGTTCAATTTCCTACTGACCATGCCTGCAGATGTCTACACATCTTGGAGTGCAAATACATTTAGTATAGACACTGCAAGTGCATTCAGTGCTTTAGCTACACGGTCAACTACCACTTCTACCATTGTCTTCTTCCTTTGGTGCTGCATCACCAAGATAGTTACCTCTTCATCTTCTTCCAACCTCACCAACAAAGTGGTTGTATTCCCAAAGATTTCAAGCATTTTTGAATAATTCATTAAGCACAAACGATCATTAGTAAGCAACAATAATGCCACTATGTCCTGTGATAATAAAGCAAATTTATTGGCAAAAATGAGAAAATATCACACTCAAATAAAAGAAACAAAATAAGGTAAAATATATAAGAAAGTGTAAAATAATCAAGAAGGTTTAAAGGTATTAAAGATGGTATAAATTAGAAAAATTCAAAAATCAAAAATTTGTAAAATCAAAAGTATGAAAAATAAAAAAGGTAGAAAAATTGAGAGGCCATAGTAATGATTAGCACAAATAGCCATCTCCCCCATGACTGAGTTGGAGGGAGGAGATCTGAAAAATAGAATGTGGATGTCCATTTGGTGAGGTGATAGTTACACTGGCCTATCTCGGCTCTAGGAAAGGTTTGACTTATTAGGTATTGACCAACTGCTTTTTATTTAGGCTGTTAGGTTTGTAAATTATCATGACCCCAGAGAGAAAGATTTGATCAATTATATAAGGTCCCTCCCAAAATGTTTGGAATTTTTTCTTTTGGGGTACATGTGTGGGGTTCTAGTAAAGAACCTTATCTCCTAGTTGAAGTTTTACTTTCTTAATTATAAGTTCATGATGCTACTTGCTGAATACCTTGTTCACCTCATTCAAGGATAGGACCACTAAGAAATTTTTGTCTAGCACATTCAGATTGATCAATCTTTCCTATTATGCTAAACTTAGGTCAAAGTTTAGATCATAGGCCGTTGAGAGGGTATAGAGCTCAGATTGAATTGGGAGCGTTGGAAGTTTCCTGTACACTAACTCACAAGGAGAATTTCCAATAGGAAGTCTCCAAGTTGAATGATAAGCCTAGAGAGCATCATTAAGTTTTATACTCCGGTCCTTCCTATATTTGCTAATGGTTCACATTAGTATTTTTGTAATCTCCAAGTTGGTTACCTCTGCTTGACCATTAGCTTAGGGGTGGTAAGGTGTTGTTAATTTATGTTCTACCCCCAAACGTTGCATTAATTTTCTAAATGTGGCACCTGTGAAATGAGTCCCATTATCAAAAATTAGTGAACATGGCATCCCTAACCTATTCACGATATTTTGTTGTATAAATTTGGCAACACTGGATGATGTACAATCAGTAATAACTACTACCTCAACCCATTTTGTGCAGTAGTCAACTGCTACTATAATATACGCTTTCCCATTAGACATGGGTGTGATGGAACCCATGAAGTCAATGCCCCATATTTCAAAAGGTTCTAGTGGTTGAATCCACTATTGAGGACCTTCCATCCAAGTAGTCATCCCCCTATCACATTGACAATGTTCACAAAACTTGACAAACTGGTGGGCATCCCTAAAGATTGTAGGCCAATGGTATCCTACCATCAAGATTTTTATGGCTATGCATCTCCCTGCATAGTGGCCTCTACAAGGACCTTCATGATCATCCTGGAGAACATGTAGTTAATCTTTGTCAGGGACACACCAACAAATCATGCCATTGGCACACACCTTGTAAAGGTGTCTATTGATTTCCATGAAGTATTTGACCCAATGAAGAAATTTTTGCTTTCATAAAATCCAAGTCCTATGGCATCTCTTTAGTGAGAAGATATGTGAGGATGTCATTATACCATATTTCTTTTTCAGGCATTTGTTCACTTATTGCTCTAGTAAAGAGGAGTTTGTTTGGAAACTAATTAGAGAGTGGGCTCTCCTCCTCTTTGTTATCCCATCTTAAGTGAGAAAGATGGTCAGTGATCACATTCTTAGTTCCTTTTTGATCTACCATAATGAGATTGAATTCCTACAAGATCACAAGCCACCGTATGACATGAGGGCTCACCGTCGACTTATTCATAGGGAAGTAAATTGCACTATGGTTTATATGCACAAACACTTTGTAACCTAGTACATAATGTCTAAACTTTTCTAGCACATACACCACTATCATTATTTTTTTTGTGGTGGTGTAGTTTAACTGTGCCCCCACAATGCTTTAACTCGTGCAATGGATATAATATGGATGCTTCTTATCATCCAGTTGCATGAGTACTACTCCCAAAGAATAATTAGATGTGTTTGTCATGATATGAAATGGTTTGGACCAATCTAGTGCTTATAGGATTGGTGTTTCTATGAGTTTCTCCTTTAATTATTGGAATTCCTGTTCACATTCCTTGGTCCAAATGAAAGGTGCATCCTTCTTTGTAAGTTCTACCAATGGCTTTACAATCTTAGAGAAATTCTCAATAAATTGCCGATAGTAACAAGTGTGTCCAAGGAATGACCGAACATCTTTTACAGTCTCTGGTTGGCATGTTATTCCTTGGCTTACCCTTATCTTTTCTGGGTCTACCTCAATCCCTTTTTGTGAAATTCGATGCCCTAATACAATGCCTTCTTAGACCATGAGATGGCTCTTTTGCTAGTTGAGCTATAGGTTTGTCTCTACACATCTCTTCAGTAGTTGCTCAAGTCAGTCCAAGGCTTGCTCAAAGATAGCTCCATAGGTGGAGAAGTCATCCACGAATACTTCAACACCACTACTAGTTTGTTGTTGAAAGATACTAAGGACCAAGAGTTGAAATGTTGCAAGGGCATTGCATAGGCCAAATGGCATCTTACAGTATGCAGAAGTCCCCCAAGAACTTGTGAATGTTGTCTTCACCTAGTCTTCTGGCATGATTTGGATTTGATTATAGCCACTATAGTTGTCCAAGAAACTATAATAAAAATTCTTGGATATGGTATCTAACACTTGATCTACAAATGGCAAAGGAAAATGATCTTTAAATGTTGCCATATTTAACAGCCTAAATTCAATGCAAACCTACCATTTGCCATCCTTCTTCAGTACTAGTATAAGTGGGCTAACCCACTCACTATCCATGATTAGATAGATGAACCCAAACTTGAGGAATTACTCTATCTCCTCCTTGATTATTTGCTTTAATTTGGGGTTCAACTGCCTATGCAGCTACCTTCTAGGCTTCATGGTCGAGTCAGTGTAGATCCGATGCTGGCATATCCTTGAATCAATTCCAGTTATTTCTAGATATGACCAAGCAAAGGCTATTGACCATTTATTTACCACCTTCAATAAATTTTCTTTTTATTCAGGAGCAAGTTTGACATTAATGATGATTGGTTTACCATTCTTTAAAAATGCATACTCCAAACTAGCCAGTAAAGTTTTTAGTTCTAAGGGCTCTTGCTTCAAGTGATCAGGGATCTCCAACTCTCCCCAACAAGTATCATCATCTTCATTAGAGAGTTTGAAATGAACTTGTTCAATTTTGTCCATGCCTTTAACATATGCACATGTTAGGCTCTCAATTGGCTCCATGCATATTGTGTTGCTATTTGAATCAACTATGAGCCACTAGGTACCTTCCTGCTTTGTGGCTGCTGTGTACAAACACCATTGAATATTAATTTCTTATGCACACTGATTGCATGCCTTAATGTATGTGCTCTTGATGGACCAAATCCTTTGCATGTAATTGCACCCATTGTTGCTGTATGTAACGCATGGAATACACCTCTTCTCAATCTTTCCTAGCTCATTTTCCTTAGATATTTCGAGAGATAGTTCCCTTATACCCATTTGTGCATCGATCATGCTTAACCAAGCCCTTCCCATAATGATGGGGAAGTCACTTTTACAATTGTCCACCTTGATTACCAAAAAATCAACAAGATAGGGCCATCCATACACTATGGTCACAATGTCCTCTACTAATCCCAAAGGCATAGTAATTGACTAATTTACTAATTCTAAATGGATGTTGCTCTTCTTAAGAGGTGGTAGGTTCTAGGCCTTATACATATCATGAGAGATTAGGTTAACTCCAGAATCAAAGTTAAGAAGAGCATTACATGGCTCTTGTCCAACAATCTCTAGATAGATGAGTGGACTTCCTAGATCAAATCTTTTTGTAGGAAAGCTGCCAGCCTTAATCCAATCAGAAATAGCATGGGTTCAACATTATAGTGCGAATCTTAGATGGAACTTGGTTTGAAGGGCACTTGAAGGTATTTGATGCATAGTATGAGGGTGTTGAAGATGCAGGGCGATTAGCCGAAGTAGGTTATGAGGGCTAGAGAGGACTACTGGGTAGGAAGAAAGGTCATTTCCTTGATTAATTATCCAGACCACTTGGTTGAAAAAATGGTTGTGAGTGTATAGCCCTTGTAGCATTTTGTTGTTGCAGTTGTGGAGGAATCTCACCCTGCATAGACGGAGTATGAGATAATTAAGTTGAAGGTGGAGGTGTAGGTGTAGAGGGATGTGAAGGATGATAAGCATACAGGTATGGGTTTTTCCCTCAAGCAGATGGTAAATGTGTTTAGTGGTGCTCTTAAGGGTAATAGTGATGTTGGAATGATGCATGACTTACCAAACTTCTAGGGGAGACAGGCTACTAAACATAGTACCCATATGGATCTAGTTGCCTATAAGGGCACTACAACCTTAGTAGTGGCATTTCCCACGATTGTGGTTGATACCACTATTGGTATTATTCATACCGTTCTAGAGGAGCTTCACTTAGGTAATAAGCTTGTTGTTGTTGGTGGAACTATGTTGAACCACCTTGAGGGTAAGGCAATTTCCTTGGAGCTTGCCTACATGCTAGGCAAGAATTCAATGCATACACTCCAGACTCTTGTAAGTGTGACACTACAAGGTAACATCCCTTTGAATGTTCATATTAACAGATGTCACATTTAGTTTCATCATCAGAGTCAAACTTTGTAACTTCCTCTACTGTAGCAGCTTTGCCCTTACCTCTTTAGTAGGCATGTTCAGCTTCTTTTTGCCTCCTACGATTATGATCACTAGTTTTCTCTTTGGATTCTTTGACAATCTTTAAAGTGGTTTGAAAATTTTTATCAAAATAGTTCGACAACTTGTCAACCTTAACTAAAATATTAGAAATAGATTTTTGGATGGGCAAGATCTTTCTATTCACCACTTCATCAAGTGGTGACTCCTCCTCATCACAAAATTGAACCTCTCATTTTCTAATGAAAGGATCCTTGTTATATTCTTCAGCACTCTCCCTTTTTCATAGCTCACCTTCTTCTTTTGCTACCTACTCAATTAACCTTTGGATCTGATGAGCTTTCATTTCAGACAATCTTCCTTGGGCATACATCCCAAGGGTTCTTCTTGTTTGTACTATGAGCCTATCTATGATGTGGCGAAGTTGTTCCCTTTGAGAGTAACCATGGCCAGGGCATTAGTGTAGAAGTGAATAGTATCATCCCATGACATCATCCAAGGGTTCATGTGCTCCATGTTTCCAGTCTTGGATTTGCCTTCTTAGATTAGACACTTTGGAGTACGTTTGGTATTTGTCATTAAATAGTTCTAACATGGTATTCCATCCATGGATAGATTCTAGCTCTAAGGACTAATACCAACATTCAGTTTCCTTAATGAGTGTCTTTGAGAAAAGCTTCAGTTTCTGCCACTCATTCTCTATGTTCTGTAAGGCACAAGTATCATGAAAAGCTTGTAGATGTGTCTGCGAATCAAAATTGTATCCTCCCTCAAATCTTAGAATATCTTTCATGTTTAGATGCTTAATTCGACAATCCTTCATATGCTTGGTTAGAATTCTTACTACCTCTGCAATGTTAAGCATACTTTGAGTCACCCATAAGGGTTCATCATCATCATTGCATTGATGATGTCAATGATGATTTTAGCCATCCCTTCAATTTTGGTGGCTTTCATGATCATTGTTATTTCATCAATCACCTTCATCATGGTTGTTTCGACGATGACTTCCATGAGAACTATGGGATGAAAAGGAATGTTTAGAATCAGATGAAAAGGATGAAGAGGAAGGTGGACTACCACCGCCACCACGATGTCCACGGGCACTCTTACGCTTATTATGATTACCATCCTTAAATCCCTTGTTGCTGCAATGTTTACCTGAGTTCCTAACTTGGCTATCACTCTATCCTAACCCTGGTTTATAAATAGTCAATTGTAGGGTTAGCTTCACACCCTCACCATCAGTAGCAAGGGGTGGAGAATCTTCATGTTGAGAACCTTCCAAGGGAGGATCCTCATTGTCCTCTTGATCTAGTAGGAATAACGAGTTAGTGTAATGTTTTCCCTTTGTAGCTTCATGGAGTTTCTCCTAACATTTATCTCATTTACATTGTGTTTTAGTGGAACAGTAGTTCCAAGTGTTGTATCCATCCACAACATACTCCTCATGAAGATCTGCTATGCCCAACTTCTTAAGGATTTTAAACAACATTCCAAGCACAGACCTATTAGTGTGCAAGACAACATTGCCCTCCATATCACACCATCGCATCTATTCAACCTGATGTAGGATGAAGGTGAAATTCAGCACAAACTCATTTGGATGAGTGTATACCACCTTGCATTCTTATGGGACTAGTGGTTTGGTATCTTCAGGCTTGCGAGAAGAAGAAGACATTTTGCAAAACAAAATGAAATTGTCAGTGTGCTTTTATAATTTTTATGTATAGTGGGAATGATATTAACCTTTAGGTTCATACAATGATATTAACCTTTATATCATTGTATGAACCTTTAGGTTCATACAATGATATTAACCTTTAGGTTCATACAATGATATTAACCTAAATGGTTCATGTTCCATAAACAAACTCCCAGTCAATGGCACCAATGATGAGTGATGAGGTACCCCTACGCCCAACCATACAAATCACAAGCATTCATGCACGATCTGGTCAAATTCCATGGACTTTGTCATTTCCAGTGTACTAGCCCTTTAGGAAGTGAATCTAACCTTAAGGTCAATCGTTGTCTTCCCAGCTACACTTGTGATGTTCATTGGTACGGTTAAGTGTAACTAAGGCATTCAATTTATATCATTTTTATGTTTTATAGTCGGGTGCTTAAAATGTAGATAAAAAGGAATTTAATTAACTAATCTAAATTAACTAATTAACTAATCATTTACCTAATCCTAACATAAGTATCCATTCCCAATTTTCGTACACGTCTTGAACCCACGTATCCACTATTGGGCAACCAAACGCTACGCTATTGGGTGTACCAAGCGATAACATTGATGAGATTACCAAGTGAATACATGTTATGATCAAAGCAGTCATACTTATGTGTGTAATCTATCCAACTTAATTTCTTATCCAACATAGTAATTGAAACATAATTGATAATTAATTGAAAACATTTAATAAATAATTGGAAGTAGTAAATGCATAAATAAAATATCTAATCTATCCAAAGTACTACAAGGTTTATCAACAAGCTCGTCTTTATTGCTACACACACTATCATGCTTAGGTACAATAATGCTCAAATAAATATTCACACACTCAATGACTCCTACTGCTGGCCCTCAGGAGAAAAAATGCTAACTTTCGAATGGAAAAAATGCAAGAGATTTGCTGCTACTGAAATCTAGATTGCTATAAATGCAGTTGGTAGGCGTGTATTTATAGATGATGGACAGACACTACGTCGATAGGGCCTTGTTGATGCAAGGCAAGATGCATCAATGAGGCCTCATCGACATAGCCAACCAACAACAACTCATCAATCACCTATGAATAAGTGTTTTTTAAAGAGATGCTTATCATGTAATGTTTTCATTTTTCTTTTTACAATTTTTTGTTTATCAAGAGCATGTAGCCGCATTTCATCAACTTCATGAAGTTGGTTTATTCTAGCAGCTTGGTTCATGTCTTCATCAAAATTGAGTTGTTAGGCTACCTACAAAGATTGATATTTCAATTCAACTAGTAATAGACATAACATACCATAAACCAATTGATAAGGTGAATGTCCTAAATTTGGTTTATAGGTAATCCTATAAGCCCAAAGTGCATCTTGTAATTTTTTAGACCAATCCTTCCTTTTAGTACATACATTTTTTGTTAATATATTCAAAATAATTCTATTAGCATTCTCTACTTGGCCATTTGTTTGAGGATGATAAGAAGTAGCTATCTCATGTTGGATACCATAAGACTTAAGCAATTTTTCCATGATTTTATTGACAAAATAGATTTCTTGATTACTAATGATCTCTTGTGGAGTTTCAAAATGTGTTAAAATATTTTCTCTAAGGAATGCTACAACTACCTTAACATCATTTGTTGGGGTGACTTTTGCTTCTACCCATTTGGTAACATAGTCAATACAAACCAAAATGTATTGACATCCATTAGATGGTGGAAATGGTCCTAAAAAGTCTATACTCCACACATCAAATGGTTTAGTTATTAAAATTGGTTTTAAGTGCATTTCATGTCTTTTTGTTATGCCTCCCATCCATTGACATTTATCACACTCTTATACATACTTATGTGCATCTTTAAAAATTGAGGGCCAATAAAATCCACTTTGAAGGATTTTAATAGTAGAACATTTTCTATTAAAGTGGCCGCCTCCTAAATCATCATGGCACATTTGTAGAATTTCTTGTTATTTACTTTCAACCACACATCTTCTTGCTATGTTATCTTTACATATTCAATAGAGGTAAAAACTACTCCAAATGTATCTAGATATGCTACATAAGAAATATTTCTTTTCTTCTTTAGTTCAACTAGTAGGGGCTTTCATAGTCACAAGATAGTTGGCTATATCAACAAACCAAGGATCCCTTCTTGTAGAAAAAAATTGTTCACCAACAAATTTATCATGAAAGACTCCTTGTGCTTGATTTTCATTAGTCGTTTTTAGCCTTGAAATATTATCTACTACTACATTTTTTCTACCTCTATTATCCAGAATATCTAGGTCAAATTCTTGGAGTAATAAGCACCATCTCATTATTCTTGCATTTTCTATTTTTTTGGTAGCTAAGAATTTAATGGCTAAATGATTAGTATATACTCTAGTTTTATATCCTGTTAAATAATGTCTACAACTATCTAGAGAATATACAGTGGCTAATAATTCTTTTTCTATAATTGTATAATTTACTTGGGCTTGGTCTAAAATTTTGGACACATAATAAATCACTTGTGGTTTATGATCAATGTATTGTCCTAAAATTTCCCTTACTACTATGTCACTACCATCACACATTAAATCAAATGGATAATCCTAATTAGGTGCATTTAATATAAGGGCTGTGATTACTCATTTTTTCAATTTTAAGAATGTTTTTTGGTAGTCATTAGTCCAAACAAATGAAACATCTTTTTCTAAGAACATGTCTAATGGTTTAGTAATGTTTGAAAAGTCTTTGATAAACCTTCTATAATACCCAACATGTCCTAGAAAAGATCGAAGAGTCTTTAAATTAGTTGAAGTTAGAAGTGTAGATATGGCTCTTATTTTCTCTTCATCCATCCTTATCCCATCTTTAAAAATAATGTGTCCTAATACTATGCCACTCATAACCATCAAGTAACTCTTTTCCCAACATAATTTTAAATTTTTATCAATATATCTATCTAGGACATGTTCAAGATATTGCAAAGTTTCATCATAAGTATTCCCATAGACAAAAAATCATCCATAAAAACTTCAACATAATTTTCCAATATATCAAAAAATATTGAAATGATGGCTCTTTAGAAAGTTGTTGATGCATTACAAAGGCCAAAAGGTATTCATCTATAGGCAAAAGCTCCATAATGACATGTAAAGGTTGTTTTATGCTAACCTTCAGGGACAATGGCTACTTGATTATATCCACTAAATCCATCCAAAAAATCATAATATTTATGTCCTTCTAATTTTTCTAGAATTTGATCTATGTATGGTAATGGAAAATGGTCTTTCTCTATATTTTGGTTTAACCTTTTATAATCTACACAAGCTCTTCATTTTCCACCCTTTTTTGGAACTATAGTAATGGGGCTTCCCCATTCACTATTAGCTATTCGATAAATAATACCTTCTTTTCAAAGTTTTGAGATTTCATCCTTAACAATTTTTTTTTAAGGCTAGATTAATTCATCTTGTGGGAATTCTTATTGGTTTTACATTGTCCTCTAGATAGATATGATGTTGTCAGATGTTGGGTGAGATTCCTTGCTGAAGGTCCTCATAACTCCATGCAAATGCCTCAAACTTTCTATGCAAAACTTCTAATAATTTTCTTTCTTGTTCATTAGTAAGCGGGGAATTTATTTTTAATGGTTAATCAACCTTAACGTGCTGGATGAAAATTAATTACTAGCCTTTTCCTTGAATGAAGTGCACAAGGAATTCAGTAAGCAACAACATGACCTAAGAATAAGGAAAGTCAAATTTTAACCTAGAGATAAGGTCCTCTATTAGAACCCCACACAAGTTCCACAAGAAACTAAATTTCAAACATTGTTGAAGGGGCCTTATAAAATTGATGAAACCTTTTCTTCCAGGATGATGATAATCTACAAACCTAAAAGCCAAAATAAGAAACATTTGGTCAACAATCAACAAATCAAACCTTTCCATGAGCCCAAGCAAGCTAGTGCAATGAATACCTCATCAGATGGACAACCTCACTCAATCTTTTGAATCTCTTCCTTCCAACTTAGTTGTGAGGGAGATGGTCATCCATGCTAATCATTTATGTAGCTCCTCAATTTTTTTATTTTTTGTTTTACACATTTTTATTTTACACCTTTTTGTTTTATAATTTTTTCTATTTTACACCATTTTTTGTTTTGCACCATCATTGGTAAATTTGATTTTTCTTGAATATTTTACACTTTATTTTATAATTTCCTTTATTTTGGATGTGATTTTCTAATTTTTTGCAAATAAAGTGCTTTATGCCAACAGGACATACTAGTGTTGTAGTTGTTGTTAACCGTGGTTCGTATTTATTGTTTTTGATTGCTAATGTCTAGTTTCTATTCTTCAATCTTGGTACTAATAACTAAGACATGGCTTCTTTTTCATGAAACAGGAAGTGAGTCCACGATATCCACCCATCCAAAAGCTCTATGGTTTTTCTTATTTTGGAAGTATGAGGTCCCTTTTCATTACATAAAGGACAGATTCTCATCGCACTTAGGCTAGCTTAGATTTTATTTCCTACTGCTCATTAGCTTAATTAAGTTATTTCTTATTGTCCTTAGGAGTAGCATAGTAGTAGAAACCACATCATACATCTCACTTTGGACTAAATCATACATGACAAAGTAAATACTAGTCCAAGTGGGAAGACAACAAACTATGATCAACTTATAACTATCTAGGTGCCACAACTAGTCCATCCATAGAGTTTGACCTAATCGTGCATACACGCTCGTATTGTATGGTTGAGCGTAGGGATACCTCGCTGCTCATCATTGGTGTCATTGCCAGGGACAATGCTAGTTATCTAGATCAGTTATATCATATCAGATCATTGTAACAAGGTATTAACAATATATCTTTAAGATAAAAGAAATTAAATTCAATTGAGGCACACATAATTCATGACAATGTCTCTCTCACATAATAACGATAATGTAATATCTAGTGACGTAATTCATTGGAGAACCAACACAATTTATGATGAAGAAGAATTTTGGAATACTCAATCTTATGTAGGAGTTACATATGTTCATAGACACCCCAATGATACTCAAGGACTCTTATCATGCAACTTGAACACATCAAATGAGGATAGGACATCTCCTAGAATAAGGGGGCCTATAAGGCCTAGGCTCTTCTCAATAGTTAGCAAGAGTACATCGGGGGATGATTGGGAGACTTACAAGACTCATGACAAGTCTTCTAGCTCTCTCTCTTCCTTTGCTCTTTCAACATCAAGTCGTGACACGAATGACTATTCCTCAAGGGGTCAGCATAGAAATAAAAATCAAATCCATGAGCAAAATCAGGGATGCCAACATAAACATCGACAACATCATCCCAACTCATGAACTCCCAACCTATTTAGCAACAATGAACCCTTGCTAGTCACTAACGGCCTAATGCACATAATAGATGTTGTTCAAATATCTCGCAGGCATCACAAGGAAATTCATCTACCCAGGCTTAATTTAAACAACTTTCCTAAGTTTTCAAACGGCTATGATTTAGATCCGCAACATCATTTACAAGCCTTCCATGATGCTTGTGCATGGAACAACATTGATAATGGGTGGAAAAGACTTAAGCTCTTTCCTATGACACTCGTTGGCCAAGCAAAAGTATGGTATAGGTCTTTAAAATAAAATTCAATTCTCCATTGGCCTACAATGGTGAAACTCTTCAATGAAAGATATCAAACTTGTGCAAGAGTGTCAGCCTTGAGGAGACAAATCCAAGAGTGGAAACAAGAGCAACATGAACCCTTGGACATGGCCTTAGAAAGATATTACTCATTGTTAAACAAATGCCCAGGCCATGGATTCTCCGAGGAAAGGCTAATGTGTCACAGCATGGATGGGCTCCATAATGAAATAAGGGAAACCCTAGGGATGTATGCCCCAGGTCAACTATATGAACTACAAACCCACCAATTCCAAGAGCTTATTAAGTGGGTAGCAAAAGAAGAAGGAGAAATAGCCAAATGGGAGAATGTTGAAAGATCTCAACAGGACCAACTCTTAAAGTAACAAAGGTCCATAATCATGAAGAGGAGAAATCAACTCACCTCGAGGAGGTGGAACCATCCCCATCTTTTCCAATACTAAAATCACTAGATGAACTTGAGGCAAAAATCAATAAGATGACAGAGTGGGTATATGAAAAATGCAAAGAATATGCAAACATTATCAGAGGTAGAACCATGCAAGATCACTCTGACAACCAAAACAAATAGAGGATAACAAACTTAGAAGTAAGATAAAACACTATTCGACAATCAGAAAGAAGGACTGAAAGAAATAAGGATAGGGGCCCAACTACAAATCAAAAGTATTAATGCGATGTTTGCCTATACAATCATCCCAAAGGCCAATGCCCAATCTTGCCACATCTACATGAGCATTGGAAAAGAATGCTACATCCAAATTTTGTACAAAAGTACTGTGCTCAACCGTAGTGGTAGAACCCCCAGTCATGGGGGAGACCATCGCCAAACTGGCCTCACCCTTTGTATGCCCCAATACCAAGTGCTTATTATGTTCAACACCCTATTTCTCCAACTAGATCAACATCCTCTACTTCATCACATCATTATCATTCTTCTGAATATCATCAACCCATGTCCTCTCCCATGGGATCACCACCTCATGTTCCTTACACCTCTCCTTGCTCTCAATATTCTCATCCTTCACCTCCTTCTACATCACCACCAATTGTACCAAAAGGTTTGCTACCACAGCACCAACCAATGAACATTACTTGTGCTACTACTGTCAACAGTAGTGGAAGTCCTCCACAACATCAGAAGCATCCTTTCTTTAGGCATTGCCATAGAAAGGGGTAGCATGGTTCTAAAACCACTACATCCTCCAACTTAGCACAAACCCAACACTGTGATGTACCTTCCTCTTCAAACTCAACACCTCTTGTTACCTTATCTAGGCCACCAATTAATACTCCAACAACCATGTAGCCCAATGAATATAACACTGTAAGGAGACATATTGATCCTTGCATACCATCGTCTAGTCACAGGTGCCATAGTGGGTCAGCTTCTTATCACATGATCATATCTTATAATCTACTCCACTATGCCTACTTTAATCAAGTGTGTGAACCCCCAGTTAGGTACATTATTGTCACCACACCAAAAGACACCCAGTGGTTTGGATATGATCAGACCCCAATATTTCAAATATGCATGGATCCTAAATTTCCATTTATTAATTCTCGCCAAAAGCTTAATCATGGGGGATACCCCCCATTCTAATAAGCAGAATTAGTAAATGTTTTTCCTTTTATTTAGTTTCACAATTTTTTATTTTCTAAATTTTTCATTTTTCAATTTGTCGTTTTATCTTTTTGAGGGTAATCTCATCTGTGAATAAAATACTAATGTGACCTATCGATTAAGGTGTTGTTCTATGTTATCAAGTCACAAGTGACTAATTATTTGGATAGTGAGCCCACAACATCACCCACCCATTCTATAACTAAGAGGTTCTACACTAGGTATGATGATATTCTTGTTATCATTAGAACTTAAAGTAACTTTGTACTAATTATGCCTAGAGTGAAAAGTGACAGACTAAGAGGGAATGGCAAGGGTGTGACATCAAGGGGACTTGTGGATTCTCTTTGGTGAAATTTGTTTGTGCTATCATGTAGCTTGGTTGTACTAAGATCCTTGTAGATCTTATGAAAAATGGAAGTAACAGCTGTGGTAAAGGCACTCAATAAAGGAACTCATTGCTGTTCTAGAGGGTCCCACTAGAAAGACATGCACCCATGCCTGAAGGTTGGTGGCTTCTCTGGATCTTCATTGAGAAAGATAAAGTGCAAAAGCAACCAAAAGAAGAAAAAGAAAAGAAAGAAGAAAAATAGAAAAGAAAAGATCAAGAAAAATGTGCTGCAGACAAATTCAAATCACTCCTCCCTTGCACAAAATGCCAAGTGATCATACACTTTGCTATTGTGATGCTCTTATGGTTGTCTATCATTGGGATGAAACACTGCAATGTCACTAATCAAAGGTATGTACTTGGTTTTAATCTTAGAGCAATAGGCTAATAGTACCTTAATCATGCACAACACTTTGGATTCATTATGCTCAAGGTAGGTTACCTCACATCTCGATCTTTATAATCCCTTCTACAATTCCTCTCATCTCACAGTCCAAGTATTTCTAACTTGTGTCTTGTGTGCCATAGAATTCATACCTCATCACGATGGTATTTAACATGTGTGTGTTTTGTTGCATAGGTGTGAATTGCATTTAACCCTTCTAGTGCCTACAGACATTTTAAGACATGGTTACGCAAGGGCATGATAGGTTGGAACCTGCTTTGGGGAGGATCCACTTGCGTGATTTTTGTAGTTTGTACTTGTTGCACACCACCACATCATTTTATACCCTCTAAATATAACATTGTCAAATCTATTCTTTCCTTTGTCATTATTTTAACCAAACATTCCTTTGCACCATTACATGTCCTTTCTCCTCACCCTATTCAAAGAACTACATTGTCTAATTCCACTTCATTACACTTTTGGTGCTTTAATGTCCACTTGACATTACCCCAAACCTTTAAAATCTACCTCAAATCCTTCATTTTTAGCCATGAAAACTCAAAAATTCATCAATTTTACTAAGTACCCTATTTGGGGGGGAGGACGTGATATCAGATACCCGGTATCGAGTCTGATGCAATATTGGGTATGTGCTATCGCATAGGCGATATCACATCCACAAAACCTATATATATGGGGTCCCCCGCACATGTTCAAGTCATTTTCAACAGTTGATATGAGGGGAGCTGTTGAAATTTTCTTTCACAATTTTTAGCGCTTTGAGAGTCTAACCTTCAACTATCAATATCTCGCTCATTAATGCTCTGATTTCCTTTCCAATCAAATATAATTAAACCTAGAGTGTTTAACCTAGTTGTGGGGGAGGCGTATGGTAGAATTCGCACATAACTTTTTCAAAATTTGCTATCTCCCAAAGGATATTATAGGGGTAAGTAATATTAAGAAATGTTAAGAACCCATGCCAAACTAGTTTTCTTCCTTTACCCAAATCATTTAAATTATTAATTGAAGTCACCTAAGCAAATCAAGCCTGGCATTAAAATTTTTAGGGGAACTTCCTTGAAAAATTTCTAACTCTAAAATCACATGAAGCAAAGAATTCACATTTATTAAAGGCAATAAGTAAGGTATGAGATAATTGAACTTCTTTAAATAACCTTACTAACAATAGATCTTTGTGTGATTACAGATGGCCCCTAAACGAGGACAATAGGGAGGACCTTCTCAAGGTGCATCCAAACATCTGAGAAGAGGTAGAGGCCAAGGACCTCATGCGGAACATGTAGAATAGGAGGCATAATCGTTTAACATCCATCAAAAAACCCCTGTTACTACACAATCTGGTCAAGTAGAAGGTGGAGAGGGTAAGGCACCTAAACAAAGACAACATCTCACGTTGTCCCCAGAATGCGTCCAAGCCATTTGGGAAAGGTCCACATCTGCTGCAGTAGTTATGGAACTTAATTTTGGGCCTTTTACCAAATTCGCCCTTGAACTAATCAAGGATCAACTCAAGGGATCTCCACTATGGCTTTTCCTCTCAGAAAGTGGAGAATGGTATTTAGGAGAAACCTATCAATTTTGGCATAATAAAGAGGAAGGCATCACTGTCGACATTGGTGAAATTTTAATAAATTTCTTTGCAAAATCCATTGTAAAAGTTCTAAATCTTCCTAATACAAGGCCTAAAGTTGCTCATCTATCCACCCGCTCTGGTGCAGATGCAAGAAAAGTATGGCTAAAAAGGACGTATGAAAAGAAGACAAAACATATGAAGAACTAACCCTTGAAGAGAGAATTTATTTTAAAATTGGCACCTATCACATTTTCCCAATGAAGGGGTTAAATAAGATTTCTACCTATCTGGCCAGAGGAAGTGTGATCTTGATGGGCAATGTTGATGCCAATTTGCCCCATTTGTATTTAACAAAGATATTGAGGCAGTTTGAAGAACGAAAGATAGGAAAGTTTGCACTCCCCTTTCCATGTCTAATCAAGAAGCTATGCCGACGTGCTGAAATTCTAGGGTATACTAATGACATCTAGAAAAGCTCAAAATGCTTCATATGCCGAATTGCTAAAGCCGCCAGCACCAAGAAAAGATGTTGGTGAGACACTAGAGCCCAAACAAGAATAAATGGGTAGGCCCACTACACCTCAAACAGTAGGGCCTAGCCAACTTCCAAACACGAGGCTTAGCCAACAATAAGAAGCAGGGCCCAGTACATAGCCCATAGGCTAGCAGGACTAGCAATTTCCACTACTATAGCAAGATTACTGATTGTCGATGAGCCATCTCAGGGCCATCACAAAGATGATTAGTTGAGGAAGTAGGGATGAGGCCAATCTCTTCAGGTGATTGATGATGCTGTACATCCCACCATATCAATTGATCATGCAAGGGTGAGGTCTCAATATAAATAGAAGGAGGGGAATCGCATTGGTCACAACAGATCTCAGGGAATGTGGCATCATTCCAAGTATAATTGGAAACTGGTGAATGTGCCACAATGGTGGTCATGCAACACCAGGATGTAGCTGGAGTAGCAGAGGTGTTCATAGACCACATTAAGGAATTATTCAACGTCCCTGTTATGCCACCGACATATTTCACAGGAGCATGTGATGCTCAAGTTCTGGCTAGTACCTCAATGACTCTTGCAGAACCTAAGGATGCTCTGGATTACTTACTATGAATAGGACAAGTAATGACATTCTTGTTTGACATCCCCTAGGATGTCACAGTAACATAATTAAACCTCATTTCCATGAAGGGAAATTTGGTTATGGTTGAGGTTAGGGCCGAACACGTAGAAGATGAATTGAGAAGACTCTAGGAAAATTTCATTGCTCTACAAGTTGAACAACGGGATCTATCCCAACTTGTTCTAGTCAATCAACTAGAATCATTTAGTATGGAGTAGCTAAATAAATTACCAATGAGAATAAAGGGGTGGCAATGGAAGAACCTAAGGATGCTCTGGATTACTTACTATGAATAGGACAAGTAATGACATTCTTGTTTGACATCCCCTAGGATGTCACAGTAACATAATTAAACCTCATTTCCATGAAGGGAAATTTGGTTATGGTTGAGGTTAGGGCCGAACACGTAGAAGATGAATTGAGAAGACTCTAGGAAAATTTCATTGCTCTACAAATTGAACAACGGGATCTATCCCAACTTGTTCTAGTCAATCAACTAGAATCATTTAGTATGGAGTAGCTAAATAAATTACCAATGAGAATAAAGGGGTGGCAATGGAAAAGGAGAAGGCTAATTAGGATGCTTCAAAAGCATAGGCTCAAACATATGCATATGCAAAAGCACTCGAGGCCTTACAAGAAGAAAATAAACTCCTTGCTACCAAAAATCTTCAGTTGACAACAGTCAAAAAACAGAAGAAATTTCTCAAGAAAATTTTCCAACAAATGTGAGAATAACTTATAAGAGTCAACCAATACATCAATCACTTAGCTAGAGAGAACATAACCCTCTCGATGGAGGAGGTACGCGCCATCCGATTGAAGATGGTCATTGAAATAAGCACATGGCAGAATGAGGCTAAGTGACATGAAAAATTAAAAGAGCACTTTCGTGATCAGGTGGGGATGTATAAGGAGATCATCAAAAAAGATATTTGTATGGCTAGGATCACATTAACTCCTTCAGTGCTCAACACACTAACTGGCAAGCTGTACTAAACACTTATGCCTTCGCCCACTAAGCAGAATTAAAGAGCCAAGACCTATAGATCTCGGATCTCACAAAATACATGGAGTTGACAAATCTTCAATATGCCAACTTGGCCATGTTAATAGCACAGTGCCCGAGGAATGAGCTAGAAAAATAGGTAGCTACCACCTATGCCAAATATTAAACAAAGTTTGCTAAACACAAGAAGGCATTGCAGAGATTGGAGGTAGCAAACTCTAAACTAGAGGTGGTAAAAGCTAGCTACTAAGGCCAAAAGGATGTTATAGTAGACTTGGCTCGACAGCTTACAGATTATCAAGAATTCAGAGATAAAACCAAAGCCTACAAGGAGGAATAATGGTTGTTTGCAACATCGTATGTCAAAGCTAATCAGATGTTTCCGCAACTACCATGTCCATGGGAGGTGTCGACTCTGTCAAACATTGAAACATCAGCATCGATGGCACATGATCCTTGAATAGAGAAGGAAAAACTTCAGGCACTCCTTCAAAAGTATCCATTTTAGAAGCTTGGAGCACAAGATAAAGGGAAAAAGTTCATGGAGGGGCCACCCCCACCAGGAACCACATGAGTTCCAAACAATTTTATATTTTGTATTTTGTGTTGGTGTCCCAATTTTTTTTTGTCTAGTCCCACACTATAGCATGAAATAATCCATAGTCAGTCCATAATCCCATACCTACCCACTATGTAATCCAATGGACTTATTTCCTCATTTTGTCTAACTTGAGGATGAGTTTTTATTCAGTCGTGGGGGTATGATGAATTGCAGTTTGCTAGGCCTTGATATTAGGTACACGATATCGTAGCTTGGATATGATATCGTATATATGATATCATGATTCCTATGTTAGCTTATAAATATAGCACTTAGGTGCACATGATGGGGGGGATTAGTTAGTCATTAGGAGTCTAGAGTATTTTTATTAGTTTTTAGTTCTTTTCCCAAGTGCTTGCCCACAATGTGATGCTTGTAATTGTACGAAACTTGGTTCAAGCATGACGTACTTGAACATGCACATAATTGGTAATAAAGATCGAGATTACTCCATCATTGCAGCATTCACTTAGTTTTTAATTATTTAATTGTTAATTATTTATTGTTGTTTTCTTAGTTAATATTTCTTTTATCATCATTTACTATTCCTGTTGTCAATGCAGAATGAGTACATCTTAATCATGAACATTTAAGTGTAACTACGTGGTAATCTAGTAGCATATCAAGTAGTGTCTTGAGTGATGTGTGCTTGGTAATCCCAGAAGTAGTACATGAAGTCCAAGATGTGTATGGATGATTAAGGATGGATGCTCATTGCACTTAGGCTAGCTTAGATTTTATTTTCTACTACTCATTAGCTTAATTAAGTTATTTCTTATTGTCCTTAGAAGTAGCATAGTAGTAGAAACCACATCATACACCTCACTCTAGACTAAACCATATGTGATAAAGCAAATACTATTCCAAGTGGTAAGACAATGAACTATGATCAACTTATAACTATCTAGGTGCCACAACTAGTCTGTTTGCAGAGTTTGACCGGATCACATGTACACGCTCGTATTCATATGGTTGAGTCTTATTACTATGGAAAGGACCCACTTGCATATCTCTTGGTTGGGTTAGTTAAGTACCTCATCCTTAAATATTCTTGCAATCCAAACCTTCGTGCACCCCATCCAATGCATCCAATTGTGTGCTTCTTAAGGAAATTTCTTTAATGAACACATTCTCCACCAAATTTTTCAATTTTTGAGTTTTCAATGACCCTCTTCAATGATTCCATCAAATTATTGGCTTTTCTGGGATTCCATGGATCCCACTTTCATCAAAAAAACTTTGGGTAATTTTTGAGAAATTCAAGTTGAAATATTTTGTTTACACCCTTCATATACGAGTACTCGTTGATGGACCCATACATATACAAGACCTCGTATACAAGATCCCATCAATGCAACACAAAAATATTTTATATATATATATGCACCTACACTTCAAATTTCTCACATTTCCTTTCAAACGCCATAGGAGTTTTTGTAATTTTCAAAGCCTAAAACCTTCCAACAGCCATATATTTCTAATCATTTGCCCAAATCACTCCATTCTTCAACCCTATAGCTACTAGAGGTAAGCTCTTGGTCATGGAGATCACAAACCTAAATTTTTTGATAGAAAATTTTTGTAAATATTTCTAACTGCCACAAAGCTTTAACAAAGAAACCAACATGAAAACATCAAATTACAAAAGTTAAACCCTTCCAACTAGCTTCGGTAACATTTTGAACTTAAAAATTAATAAATTAATAATAAAATAACCAATCTACCATGGTCCAACCTTAGCCTAAGTGTAACTAACTAATGAGACGAGGTATCAAAACATTATAAGTTACACATTATATATACTAATCCTTGGATGTGTTGTGACCATAGATATCACCAAAGGGGAAGCACACACAGGAAGGAGGACCATCACAGCCACAAGATAAATGACCACGAATAGAAAGGGGCCAAGAAGAAGCCTAAGAACAACAAGTAGCAACCCATGCTACATGACCTCTTAGGAAGGAGCCTGAAGTGGAATGTGTGTATTAAATTCTAGAATAAGAAGTAGTGACAAAGTAATCCCACCGAGATGAGGCACTAGCTCTACAAGCAAACCTTGAGGTGACCTTGACAAAAGCTTACCTCAAGCACATCAAATCAAAGGAGGTTTAAAAAATGGTGCTAAGAGTTAAATTTTGGCTCTTTCTTAGAGCAAGCACCTCAAGAAGTATAAGATCAACTGAAGACCTCTTCCATGTGGCCCATCATCACTTCCAATGGGGAGTGGTACATGGGAGAGACATTCTTATTCTAGAATAATAGGAAGGCCAGTTCAACAGTCAAGATTAAGAACATGTTAGTGTCCTACTTAGTGCAGACCATTTTAGAGGCACTTGGATTATTGAAAAACAAGGTGAATTTAGCTAAGATTTCAATACAGGCAGATCCCAACATTAAGAAAGAATGGATACAATGGTGTTATGGAGTTGACTGTAAGGAGTTTAGTGCATTCACACTGACAGAGAGAATCTACTACAAGATTACGACCTTTCACCTCAATCCAATGGTGAGGCCAAGTAAGATCACTACCTTCTTCACCTATGCATGTGTTGCTCTAAGTGGTAGATTCCTTGTTAACCTTCCACAAATAATCTATCTTAAGATAAAAAAGCACTTCAAGGAGAACAAATGTGAAGGAAGGCATTCCCCTTTGCATAACTCATCAGAAAAATATATTGGAGGGGAGGAATAACCCGCTGTATAAATGAAAAAGTCTGACATGCTCCATCCGCTAACTAGACAAAGATGATGAAGGATAAAGTCCCTACAAAAGTCATCCAAGAAGAGGAGCTACAACCACCACCTCCACCACCCACTCAATAAATAGTATCATACATCGCTACAACTTCTCAACGGTTGCATGAACTCTGAGAATGACTCTTGAGTGAGCAAGGGCAATAAGCAGGAACAAGTGGTGGTGATCCATCTATGTATCAGCTAATAATGAGTCACCTAAATGAAGTGGCTTAAATAGTTAGCTAGATTGAGGGAGGTGGACTAATCTTTTAGGCCCAAAGAATATAGTTGCTTGCAAGATCAAATCCTAATGCCTGAGAGGTAATGGTATCCCTCTCACAATAATAGCAATTCTTAGAAATCTCTAGGAACATCCCTCCTTTTTTAGTGTGCTTAGAGGAGAATGAGGGGGAAACAATTTTGGTGATGTAGCACTAGGAGCAGGAGATAATAGTGAACATGGTTGCTAATAGAATTAACGAAATACTAAACACACCTATGACATCTATACTAAACATCTCTACACTTAAATATGTGTAGACATCCATAGAGATAATAAGTGGCAAGTTTAGCACAATACAACATGAATAATTGCTAGATCGGCTTGTGGAAACTAGGTAACTGATTCAAGATGTCTTCAAACTTTCAAACAACATAATTGCAACCTAGTCAGAGTTGTTGGAAGCAAGGAGAAAGAACAACATTTTGAAGGGGTAGCTTGAAATAGCCAAAGAGCTAAATGAATGCTTGGTTGCAGAGGTTGCCGAACTAAGAGCCTAGATTGCTAACCCTGCATTCCTCAACCCAGCACTAATAAAGGATGAAGCTCTTGAACAACTTCACACAAGATTGAAAGGGGTTGAGGTTGCGATAGAGATGATGGTGTTCTATTGATCCTTAGTAGAGGTCATTGAACATAAAATTCAGAAGGCCTTAGATTAGACCCACCAAGAGAATGTACAATTGACCACAAAGAATCATCGCCTGTGAAATGTTAATGCACAAAAATAGTAGATGGCAGATTTCATTCATCAACAATAGGAGTAGCTAGCCAGAGTGAACACTAAGTTAAGGAGGTTTGTACTCTTTGCCAAAAGACTATAATCAAAGTAGCAACCTGGAAATTAGAGGCTCTCAAATTTGAGAGAGTTAAAAATCACTACAAAGATCAGGTTGGTTTACAGAAAGAAGTTAATGAAAAACACATCCAGTTGGTGAAGGCGAAAGTAAATGAGATCCTCCAACAACTCCAGCAAGGAAGAGAGGTATGACAACCTATCATTGATGGGATAGATGCCTACAACAAAGTGAAGATCTACATGAAGAAGTTACAGATTGAGGAGATGATAGAATACATGGAGCTTGCTAATCTCAAATATGCAAATTTGGCTATGCTAACTATTGAATGATTGTTGCTTGAATTAGAGAAACAAGTGGCCAACTCATACTTATTGTACAAGGTAGAGTTCAAGCACTACAAGGAAATCAAGTAGAAGCTTGTAGTGAAACGTAGAATTGGAAGTTCTTAAGGCAAAGTTCATTGATCAAAGATTAACCGTCGAGAACTTGGCCAAGAGGATGAATGACTGCGAGGAGCTGCAGAATGCACTTAAGGTGTTTGATATCAAATGCAAGCAATTCGTTGGCTAGTTTGTCAATGTGAAGGAGCTGTTCTTAGTAATGCCCTGTTCATGGGGTATTTTAATTCTAGCCCACATTGGTGATGTCATGTGGACTATGAATAATCCCCTAAGCAAGGAGGAGAAGATGAAGGCATTGTTGGATGCCTTTTGCATTCCATTGGAAGTGGCAATTGCAGCAGGATAGCCATAGCCACCTCAACCACTGCATGCGCCCGAAGTAAGAGAAGGTCTTTTGGAACCTTAAGAACCTTCACCACTTGGGACCATTTGAACTTTTCAACTATCTTCATGTTGTCAGAGGATTTGTTGTCCAATTTTGTTTAGTCATGTTCTAGTGTTTAGTTTTGTGTCATGAACACCAAAATTTTGTAATCAATGTCGATCCATACACTTGGACACTTAGTTTTGTTGTGTTGTGTTGTGTGTCATTCAATAATCACATACCTTCTCAATTTTGTAAAAAACTCGAGGATGAGTTTTCATTCAATCATGGGGGTATGATGAATTGTCTTCGATCAGTTGGGTCAATGAGATGCCATCAAGGTGACCTCGTCAATGGGATCTCATCGATGTAGGGTTTTCCATGTTGATGTATACCTGTCGATGTGGCACCCTAATAGGTCTATAAATATGGCATCCCATCTATGTTAATGGGGGTTAAATTTTAGTTACTAGCGAAATTCTTGCAATTTATTTTCATAAGGGATAGAATAATTTTCTAAGTGCCCATAGCAGGAGTCAAGGAGTGTACAGATCTTTATTCAAGTAGTATTGTAGCTGAGCATCGTAGTATGTGTGGTAATAAAGACAAGCTTTTTGATAAACCTTGCAACACTTGGACTAGCTTAATGATTCATTTATGCATTTATTATTTTCATTAATTAAGCAATGAATTAAGTTAAAATGATTAAGACTTTAAGTAATTAATTAAGCTAAATAGACTAGCACACATAAGTATAATCACTTCAAACATATGTATAACACTTGGTAATCCTAGTAATGCTTAATGCTTAGTTGCCCAGCAGTTTTGTACATGTTCAAGATGTGTACAGAAAGTGGGATTGGATGGTTATGTTAGGATAGTTAGTTATTAATTAGCAATTAAATTAGTTGAATTAGTTAATCAAATTATTCTCAATCTATTACCAACCTTACGCAAACAAAATATAAAATAATAAAAATCATGTGCCTCGATTGCACTTAACCATGCAACTAAGCTTCACAAGTGTAGTTGGAAAGACAACAATTGTTGCACGATTAGATTCACCTTCTAGATTGAGTCCTGTGTACGAGAACACTAGAAATCCACAGAATTCAATCGGATCATGCATGAATGCCTTAGTGATTCGTATGGTTGGACGTAGGGGTACCTCATCGCTCATCAAAAGTCTTATAAAATTAACTACTAAGCAAACATTGACACATCCTTAGCAAAGGCACCAATGATGAGTGGTTGGGTATTCCAACACTCCACCATATAAGTCATGAGCATTCACGCATGACCATATCATAATCTGTAATGGGCAATTTATGTATGCTAGTGGTTGATAGTTGGTTTTTTATCATTGTCTTCTCACATTGAGTTAGTAAAGTGCAAGTAGTGTGGTTTAACTCTCAATGAGGTATATGATATCATGATGTTGTGGGCTCAAATTAATGCTAAATGTTTCCATAATGAAAATGAGAATAAATTCTAAATCTAGGTGATAATAGAAATGTAGATGTATCATAGCCTATGGCGATACACATTTGTTCTTGGCTTGTTGTATAGGCCTTGGGCTCATGTAACTGTTATTGGGATTACCAAGTGAATTCACTATTGAGGGAATTAAGTGAAGTTACTATTGGGTTACTAAATGATTACACTTAACACTCAAAAATTAGTTGTACTTATTCCACCTTACTAATGAACATTGGAAAAGTAAAGTACTTAGAAAATGTAAAGAACTTAATCAAAGTAAACATGTTAGAAAATAAAAGTAAACTAAGCAAGATGTTGCAGTGGTAAGAAACAATCTCGATCTTTATTGTTGATCATGAATTATGTCCAAGTACAATCCACTTGAATAACGAGTCCATACAACTACTAGTTACCACACTTCAGGCATTCATTTCTAACTCTAAGTGTAGCTCATGGAAAGAAATTGTAAGAATTTCGCTAAGGGTTGAACGGAAGTTTTTCTTTGATGTGATGGCGGGTTGATATTTATAATGGAGACTAGGACCCACTACATCGTATATATGATGATATAAGTAGAGCTACGATATTGCATCATTGACATAAATAGTTTTTATTAGCCTACATAAAGGGTGTAACATGAACACTCAAAAAAAAAATCATGTTAACAAAATCAAAGATACCAAGTATTATGAATTTATTTGAAATTCAAAGTTTATTCCCATTAATTAGCTTTAAAATATGAAAGAAAAAAATCACTTTATTAAAAAAAGTCATTAAGTTATTGACTTATGCAAGGTAGTAGCATGCATAAAGAGATATGAACAACTTGAAAATTGAGGGTAACAATATCCAAACTCTTGATTTGAAAATTCTAAACCAAAGAGTTTGATTTTGGTAAACAATGCTAATTTATAAAGTTCTAACTAGACTATATATCTTAAGGTCCATGTATAATTTTAGCGTCCACTATTAAGGATTATTATCGTCGAGATTCAAAGTGTATTTACATTAGCTGGTTTTAAAAACATAAAAAACACCATTTTATGAAAAATCATCAACTTATTGGTGCTCTACTATACATTAATTGTCATCGAACTTTTCGCGGGGTGTGTCGCGCCCGTACAAAGTGTTGCATAATTGATACCGTGAACACTTGTAACTTGAATATTCTTGTACTTAATACATGTCCTTCCTGATAGGAAAAACCAGTATTTTCATTATTTTTTGTGCAATCAAACAAACAAAACGCAAGGAGCAACAATAATGAAAATGAAATACAAACGCGGACCCTGTTTGTCGCCCGTGTTGTTTTGTTGGGTGGTTGTTGTTGCTGCCGGTAGACTCAGACTGCACAGGATGTTCTTGTGTCTCCATCACTACTTCGGTGTAATTATCAAGCAAACACAGTTTTCTGGTGGACTTATTTATTGTTGAAGAATTAAGTTAATTTAAACCTGGCAGCCGTCAGAATTTACAAAAATGTTTGGCCAGTACGAGCACAGCCGCAGGTGGACTTATTTATTGTTGAAGAATTAAGTTAATTTAAACCTGGCAGCCGTCAGAATTTACAAAAATGTTTGGCCAGTACGAGCACAGCCGCAGGAGGGACGTGAAAAGGAAGCAACCGAAGAAAAAAGGGGAACTAAATGAATGGTCCAGAAAAATAGAAAATAAGTTGAGAAGACCAAAAAAAGGAAAAATGTTGGGAGAGGTAAGGAACAAAAGGAACCTTAGCCAAGGCAAGGTAAGGCAAGGCAGCGGTACATAGGTACCACTCAATCCCAACGGCAAGAATCTTTGCAAGATTCCGTCCCGGCCCAAGAAAAGCACGAAAACACATTTTCTTTAATAAATCTCGTTTCTCTACCATAAGCGCAGAATCCCCCCAACATACATGAATCTCGAAACTGCTATTAAAAATAAACAAATAATTAAAAAGCTTGCAGATTCCTTGACTTGCCACAAAATGCATCGTTTTCCACGTACACTATAATAACAATAATAATCGCATCAAAATCCAATCTGGCCCAGAATGACGGCACAGAGGAGGCGCAGATGCGTGCGTGTCCAAGACCAAACAGAAATCTCTCTCTTTTCTTGTTTTTTGCTCTTCTGCTTCTTCTTTTTTTGTCGTTGGTAGTAGTTACCTTACCTAACGCCATTTTTCGTGCTTGGATTTCATTTTTCATTTGCTTTTGTTTCAACGCCAGAAAAGCACAAACAAAAACAAGAAAACAAAAAAAAAAGAAAATAGAAGAAGAAACGTGCTTTGGATTTGCCTTAGCTCAGCTTGCCGGCCCTGCAGTGCTGTCCGTCCGTATAGCAAATTACCGTCCGTATAGCAAATTACATGTGTATATCACTGAATAGCTGTATCTGCATAAGTATTTAGATCATCGCCTTATTTGGAGGAGGTGCGTGTGCTGGTGCCAGATACAGAGCTGACCGGTTTTTCGGTCGTTTGTTGTTTTTTATCCATCCTGCTCCTCTCCTCCTGAGTCTTATTCTTCTTATTCTTCTTCCGTTTTTTGAAAATGAAGAATCCTCGTAATCCTTTTCATCTCCGTTGCCCTTGGTGAAGATTATGATGATGACGACGACGACGACGTTGTTGTTGTTGTTCTGTTTGTTGCTGCTGCTGCGAATCTGATTTTGTAGCGTTCGGATTAGAGAGGGAGAATCTGGTCTTCATCTTGTTCTGTTATTGGCGAGCAGCTCCAGCGTACCAACGCAACGCGGCGGGCCTTTGTATTGTATTTGTTTTCGGTCTGATTGGAGGAGGATAGATTATCGCGGCTGTGCGTTCATGGCGAGGGTTTAGCCCCGGCGGTGGTGGCTCTGATCGTTCTGCTGCTGAGACGCAGGTGCTTTTGCTTCGTTTTTTTTTCCCTGTTTAGGTCTTTAAAGGCTTCATTTATTTCGCAGCATTTTTGTTTTGGAAGCTCTGTTCACTTCAAAGCATTATTCGTTGAGAAGCTTTTGGTCGGCCCTTCTGTTTCAAAGTAGTGCCTATTTATTGTTTCACATGAAGTTTTGGATGCTTTATTTATTTGAAAGTTTTGCTCATGTTGAGTCTGCATTTAGTTCAGAGCTTTGTTTCAAGTTTTTTCTCCATGGGATGTTGCGTAATCCTGCAAAGCATATTTATTTTTGTTTTTTTTTTCCGTATGTGTGCACAATATCAGGTAACCGTTAATGGAGAGGAAGAGCAAACGCAGAAGCGGAGCCTTTGCGGCGTCTGGCGCATTGACTTCCTCCTCGTGGTATCTGTTTTTACCTGTTTTATTTTGTGTCTCAATTTTATTAAACGCAAGTCAGTTAAATCTTTCTCTTCTACATTGCTTTTTCCCCGGGAACGTCTGCGCAGTGCAACACAGTGAGGAATCTCCTTCGCCTAAGTTTTTTATCCCTTCGATGCTCCTTCCTTGGAGGGTTTATAAATCGTAACCTGAAACCGTCGGAGCGCACACGGTTAGCTTTAGCAGCGAATATACGTAGACGATAACTTTGGATAAGGTTTATGTGAAGAGACTGTAAGAGTATATTAGCGGTTTCTCTCGTTTTCACTTTGCATGACTCCAGCGATTCTGGTCATTATGTGTTTCTGGATAAATTTCCAGGCTTGCATCTACTCTTCATAAAATATATAAGCCGTTACGGAGCCCCAAGTAAATAGCTGTTTTTGTAACTATAGTCAGTTTTTGAGACATAGGTTCATTCATCCACCAGAAGCCATCTCAGAGGTCTTTAGTGCTTAGGTTATTAGACCGGCGACATTTCCTTGTAACTAAGCGCGTTCTTGGAAGCTGCCGTTAGCAATATTCAGAGCTATGAATGCTTATGTGGAACGTTACCAATGGAAGCAAACTTTTAATAATTGGAATCTTGTTTCATTTTTATACGTTTTGTTTTTTAGGTATACCTGGTGTATTGTGTTAAGTATGGTGCCCATGTAAATTTGACATACATGTCCTGCGTTTTCTTAAAATAAAAATAAGTTTAAAATTGTAATTGAAGCCATAGGTTTGGGTCATCAGGAAGTGAGGATGACTTCGCCACATAGAGTGTATACTTAAAGATTATTTTCTGCACACAGTTGTTGTGGCAATGCGAAGAGTTGTTTTGAGCTGGCAAGTTATGCAAGTCTATTTATGATGGGATGAATTATTTTCTCCATCCGGATATGGTAACATATTTGGTTGTACGTAGTTAAAGGTATTTGGGTATCGGCTGGTCAATGCGGAATGACAAATATTTCTGTGCTCATAACATAAAAATTTTGGACATATGGAACTCAGAGTTACTGCTTGGAGCTCATATTCTCATCGACAGTGTTGTGCTAATAGGTGCCATTTACTTTAATTACCAAGGTGTGGTAACTGGTTTGGTGAATAGCCTTTCAGTGTTCCATGCCAGATATTTGTATTCTTAAGTAGGTCTTTACTTCTGACAATGACTGCTAGTGTGCGTTACTGTCCACTGAGGGAGTAGCAATTTTAGATGAATTGGAGCACAAGCAAAGGCGTTTTTCTTTTTAACTTGGCAAAAAAATTGTCAGAAAGTATATGCAGATTTTCTGGTCGTGTAATCGGCAAGTCTCAAGGGCAGAGGACATTATTCATATATGACGTAATGCAGAAAGTGGTGGAGTAATGGATCAATAGGAAGCTGGTGATGAGCGCTTGGAGTTTTTCCTTGTATCCATGTTAGAGAAGAATTTATTTGGAGAGCAAGATATTATTTCAAACCATAATATGACAAATCGGTGAATTGCTTTGAACAGATATGATTGTCACAATGGGAAAATTAACTTTTCCATTTGGCTTGCTGTCTGTGTACTGGACACTACCGTATCTTAAATAAAGAATGAACTGGTAGATGGCATTTAAGATATTTGGCAATGGTAATGAAGTGAATTGATACAATGTATCCGTGGTTTAAGTAAAAATGTTGGTGAGCATAAAAACAAAATGGTGATGGCATGCCAGTTAAGTCAGGGTCTAGTATGATGATGAGTTCTTGCTCCGTTGAGCTTTGTATGGGTATATTGCTTTCCTATAGGCAGGTCTTATTCTCTCCGGATAAAGTGCCATTTCATAAAATTTGTAGATGATTTTTTAGAACAGTTGTGATTCATTAATTCTTGTTTAAAGTTGAAGGGAAGCAACAAAGAAGTAGACTGAAACATACCTGGTTTGCTTGCATGAAGAAAGACAACCAAGATTTGGCTATTAATGCTTATTTGGCTTTTATTAGACTGCCTTGTAATTGGGATAAGGCTAGGATGATGATGACGAAACTATAGATACTAAAACAGAAACAGAATTCCCTTTTAATATTATTACCAAGACCCTTTGATTTCATTGGACAGAATGCAGTTCCAACCTTTTTTATAAGGATATGTTTATATAAAACAGTCATCACCTGGAGGCTGAATGCTTACACTGCCAAGTGGGTCTGCGAGGCTGGGAAGGGTCATTACTCCATACTTGAGCTAAAGCCTTACCTCTTTTTGAGTGGCTGTGCCCAGGCTTGAACTCAGGCCTTATGAGTTGAGAAATGAGCACCTTATGATCACTGTAAGAATGTCCCTTTAAAATGACCTTTTTATATCTCAGCATAAATTATCCGTAATTAACTGTGATGTGTACACATGCCTTACCAACAAGCTATACTTATTGCTACATCATTTTTATTTTTTAGAGAACTGTATGAAGGAAATGTTTCATGTCACAGCTCTTCATAACTTATCATGAGGGTAGGCCAACTGGTAACTGTTTTTGATAAGATGCCATCAGTTGTAAATTTTAAACAACCTTATTTGTGGAGAACAAAATAGTGTAACAAAGCTTTCAGTATTCCATCTAGGTATTCGGACTTTGTAAGAAGTTCTCAGAATCCCATCTATTAGTTTTTTATTTATTGAGAGGCAGTTTTTATGCCCACTTATGCTCTTCCATGGAATTTGATACCTAGGCTGGATTTGTGATTACTTTCCTTGCAGCTATATGCTGTTTTTATGGCATTAAAAGTTCCAGCTACTATCGTTACTGATCCGAATTTTAAGCAACTTGGTGTATGTATCATTGTCTTCTTAGTGCCATTATTTAACACATATTCTTGCATTCATGCCTGCCAAAACCTCTAAACTCATTCTGAGTGCATAGTGGTGTGTTTCAGTAATCCATTCAATTTTACAGAGTCATTTTTTCTTAATTATTCCTTCTCCAAATGTAGGGGGAATCGGCAACCGACTCTGAAGCATGAATCAATGTAATGGAGAAGAAGGATAAGTGATTTGATGTGCATTTTTTATTTTCTAATTTGATTTTATTGACAATCATATCTTTGTCTCTTTTCTGATTTCAAGGCTGATTACACGTGGAAACATCAATACATAGAGAAACTCTGATGCTGTATAAATCGTGGTAGTAAATTAATGAATTTTAGATCTACAATATGGTTTAGATTTTAAACCTATATCTAAAATCTACAATTTCTCAAATTCATGCTTATGGTTACATCCTTAATCATCGAAAGCTTTTAATCCATGACTTAAATGAAAGATGATGCATGCTTTGCTGGATGAAGCTGCACGTATTGCAAATAAATGTTTTTGTATTTATTAAATAGTCACATTCAGGGGTGCTTTGTTTGTCTTAATTAATTGGATTTGGTTGGTAAAGCCATGTAGGGTTTTTGCGTATAGAATTTTCTTACAATTGGCTGGGACTCATAATGTTTTAATTTTTTGATTATTCTTTCAGGTCTTGGTGTTTCTGTGACCATGCTCCAAGGGGACTTGACTTGGCGTCTCTTCTTTTCTCTTGGATTGTATTTTCTTTGGTGATTTGCATGCCATGTTTTGCAAAAGGACAGTATGTCTCTGTGTTAAATAAAACAAGCAATTGCTTAGAGCTACATGCATGTGATAGTGTTGCGAAAACTCTGTTCAACCAATCAGAATTTAGCGTCGGTGATAATGATGAAGGGTTGGAAGAGATGATGACGATATCACCGATATGTCGAAAAGGTAAGTACGCTTGTTTTGGGTCACAATCAGTGTGCATTTCTTGTGCAAAGTCCAAAAAGAAGGATGGTACAACACAGTCAGCGTCTGAGATACATAAACTCACACATAGTTATAATGGGCAAGAAATTCAAGGATCAGCACATTCCAAGGATTTAATGAAGACTGAAAACAATGAGCAATCCTCATTTATTCTTTCAGATGGCAGAAATATTGCTTCTTCTTCGTTTCCGGACAAGTGTTTGTCGAATCAAAAGATTTCTAATGAAGTGATGAAGTTAGAGTTACCTCAAGCTGAAGTGTTTGGCAGTGTACTTCCGAACGTGGCAGTGAGGCCTGTAATGATGGAGTGGGAGCCGCATCCATTATTTTCTCCTTCTCTGCTGTCTTTGACAGTAATTAATAACTGCAATGAAACTAGTCTGCACATTTTTAAGCCTTTCAGTACAAATTCTCAATTCTATTCCTATGATTTTGAAGAGGCTATACTACCTCCTGGCAAAATGATTTCAATACCTTTTGTTTTCCTCCCAGAGGTTGTTGGTTTGGCCACGGGACATGTTGTTTTGCAAACTAGCATGGGTGGATTTCTGATTCAGGCAAAAGGCCTAGGTCTAGAATCTCCATTTAAGGTTACAGCATTTACTGGTATCTCTGCTTTGTCTGGAGTAAGACTCCAAAAAAATATGTCATTGTATAATCCGTTTGAGGGATTACTTTTTGTAGAAGAGGTGTCTATGTGCATAACAGAAGCTGAAACTGTATCAAAGAAGGCTTTTGGCATTGTATGTAAGGATGAGCTTACTTTGGTGGACAGTGATGACATGTCTCCTAGTAAAGACTCTTTGTTAAGTTTTGGCAGGGAGGCTGCAGGTGGCTTGTTGCTGAGCTTAAAACCTTTGGGTGAATGGTTGTTAAGCTCTTATAGTGAAAGTACTTTCCTACAATTTGAAATGTCTGCCGAAATGGAGGGGAAGTTTTCAGGAGCTTTATGTATAGCTCTTAGAAATGCTTCAAAAGATTCAAAGCAAAAACTTATAATACCACTGGAAGTGAATATATTGAAAAATCCGGGGAAAATATTGCAGATATATCCATCATTCTGTCAGCTAGAATCTAGCAGTGTTAGTGATACAGAGCAAATAATGAAAGGTGCTCTGGCATTGGAGAATGGTGGCTCAGAAATAATAAAGCTGGAGCAAATAATAGTAGATCGGAAGAGTGAAAAATACCTTGATATTCAATTTCTGAAAGGACTTATTCTTTTGCCAGCTACAGTGACACATGTTGCAATGGTTACGTACAAGAATGTTGAGAAACCTTTTGAGGATTGTCAATTACAGCAACCAAGCATAATGCCAGATTGTCAATTGATCATTGTTACAAACAGCACTAGTAACCCACAGCTTAACATTCCATGTCAAGATTTGGTTCATTACAATTTTAAGCAAAAGAATGACATCTTTCTGTCTGATTCTGGAAACAGTCTTGACAGATTCTTCCAATTAAATGATGCAGAAACTTTATATGATAAGCCGAATGGGAACCATGTTATTCAACCAATGTCAGAGTCATCACTGAAGGTGCGTGACAACATTCATTTTCCTTTGAACTTGGATTCTGGTTTTTCACTTTTCCCAATTTCCTTGCCTTCTGAATATTCAAACTTTCAATATGCATATTTTAATGAAATAACTAATATATGAACCACATTTATTTTTCAGCATCAATGGGATATCTGTCTTTATGGTTAAGTACTAACTTAGACGAACTGATTTAGGCGCGATTTTGGGCTTTTAAACTATCCCGTTGCATAAGTATATCCGGTAAATTTGCTGAAAATGAAGAAATCTTGGTTGCTGAATGTAGATTAAAATACATATTTCTCAGAATGCTGAGCTCATTAAAAAAACTTGATTTTAGCTTTTTTAAATTAGTAGTTATCTTAATGAATTTTAGTAAGCTTTCCATATTTCCAACTTCATTTACTGATAAACTCCACCCACTACCTCGTTTATGGTCATTGTTTCCTCAAAGGGCTGAAATTTACATGCATCTCCTTGCCTGAGGATGCTGTTTGTTGGAGCAATATATATGCTTTCAACCATTGCCCTTTCTAGATTCTTGGCGCTTCCATTCCGAATTGTGTGTTATATTAAAACTTGAAGAGTTTCTCATTCTTCTTGTGGGATGAAACCTTCATTTTAATAGCAGCAAAAATACAATAACAGATCGTTCGCACCTTCGAATGTTGAAATGCCAGTATCATGGATGGAAGCTTATGCAGACACACCAAATGTAAACGTGCAGATGTTCGTTGCTAATCAATAAGACTATGGGTAACAATTCGAGAGACAACCGTCTTCTTTATTGTGTATACAATCTCAATGTACCAGATATATGGTCCTCATCACACACAAGGCCTGGAGTTTAAAATGGTAGATTTTTTATATGTAGGCAAGCATTTAAGATCATATTTTGGAGCAGTGACTGTTGAATCCTGAACTTTTCTCAAAAAGAATGGGCATCATTAGAGATGTCAGTGACTTGAGACTACCATGGTATTGGTCAGAATTATCTTATTTCAAAGTGAGATTTTGCTAATGCGTTGATGGGGGATTATCAAAGTGAGTTTTTGCTAATGCATTGATACTAAATCATGGGGACCACCACTTGGGAGTGATGTGGGAGTGATGGTAAGGTTCTTGTTTTTCAAGCTGTAATACCTGTAATACCTGTGTTCAAGCCTGGGCATAGCCACTCAAAAGAGGTTAGGCTTTCACTCAAAAGAGGTTAGGCTTTCACTGCTCTACTGACCCTCCCAGGATCCTGCACTAGTGGGATGAGGATTGGTCTTCTGGCTGATTATCCTGTGATGCTAAATTTGCCCAATATGGATATCTTTCCCACATTTTCTGAGACTGAATACCGAAATGACATTTTCGCTTAGCTTATATTGGATGGAGCCCCCAATACTGGATGTTTATCCGCCGACCCCACGGCTTCTTCTTGTTTTAGAATTACCATGCTGCAATCTTTTTATATTATTCTATCCTTAACTGGAAATCTTATGGTTTATCTTGTTCTCTCATCTTTCTTTATTCTGTCATCCTCATTTCAGGACAACATGTTAGAATTTGCAACTAAAGGAGATGAATTGTTTCTGCGGAACTGGAAATTACAGGGAACTTCCGATAACTGTTCCCTCCTTGCTCAGAGAGTTATATTATACTCCGTGGTTCAGAATGGCGCAAATGTGTCAAAATGGATTCATGTGATCAATCCCACTGAACACATTGTAGCAATGCAACTTATTCTAGCTTCAGAACCTTTCGCTCATGATTGTAAGCATTATGATCCAGATAATCCACATGTCCCAACTGATAAAAGAACAAGAAGAGTCGCTTTCAATTCTAGTTCCCAGTTGAATCCAGTGTTTTTATTGCCGGAAAATGGAAGAACAGAAGCTAGTGTTCAACCGCATAGCAAGGCTGTTTTAGGTCCCGTAGTTTTTCAGCCTTCAGAGAGCTGCATTTGGACAACTTTTGCATTTTTAAGGAATAATCTTTCGGGAGTAGAGTCGTTACATTTGCAGGGAACAGGGAGAAACTTTAAGTTGACATTTTATGAAGGGTTGAAAGAAGCTGAAGAACTACAATTTAGCATACACCAGGCATCACTGTTCTCTGCTATTTGGACGATGAAGTTTTATTCCAGCAAGATTTTCCGCAGAGCAGGGTCAAAAAATTTCTGTAACACATCATTACAGAAAACATTGATAGCAAAAAACACAGGAGATGCACCTCTTCAAGTCAATGTCGTTAACATCGGCGGGAAAGCTTGTGCATCAAATGGATTTCGTGTTCATACCTGTGATGGGTTTTTTTTAAACCTTGGAGAATCCATCGAATTGCCCATTTCTTTTCAAAGTGACTTTTCAGCATCGGCTGTGTATCAAGAACTTGAGTTTCCTTTGCCTTCAGGCATCCTTACAGTTCCATTACATGCAAGAATTCCTAATCACATGGTTGCACTGTGTACGAAATCCCTATCTGAGCTGATACTAAGAAAAGTTTTAATTCTTGTACTTGTTGCAGTAGTTGTGTATGCTGTAACGGTTTGGCGTACACATTCTAACGAGCCGGCGCATATATGTATAAAGCATTTTCATCAAGGCAAGAAATTTGCAGTTTCTCCAGTTCCGAAGGATGGCAGGCAGATGCATGGTGAGCATACCAAACAAAGGTAATGTATTTGAAATTTTCATAATAAACACTTAACATTCAACTCTCATGTTCTGAGAAATCTGTTTTTCTAATGGACAGGTCACCAGCAGTTGCAAGGATTCAAAATCTTCATGTTCCCCCTGCAAAGGCCAAAGGGTCCAAGGAAGAACATGCGGAATTATTGAAAAGTAAAATTGAACGGAGTTTTGGAGAAGGCAACCGCAATGATTTAAGCAGAGGTCGCGAGAAAGTCCGTTTTGATGCGCTATCTGGTTACGAACCCTTAAAGTATTTGCAAGAATGTGACAACAGAGATGATGTTAAAACTGGTTGTGATGAAACACCGGAAAAACAAAAATACGACTTGGTAGCACAGAAAGTATCTGCTGATGACGGTTCTGCTTCAAACAAGCTTTCAATGGAATTCAGTCGGAACCATTATCGAGATAAGCAAGCAAAACAGCTGCATGATAACAAGGATAATAAAGATTTGAGTTCATCGTACGGGGGCGATGATAATTCACGGAATCATAAAAGTATCTCCAAACCGTTGCCTGCTTCTTCATTCTTCTCTGTTGGTAAGGACGATGCCCTGAAAGCTACGGGAGTGTCGGACGTTTCTTTTGATGCTCCAATTTCAGGACGTCTCACTATCAAGCTGTCAAAGGAGAAAGGTAGGCGCAGGAAAAAGAAAAACTCCAGCAACATTGCAATGAAGCAGGATCTTGCTGGTAGCCACAGTGGACATTCAACTCCATCGTCACCACTTTCACCTATCACGCCTGCTTCATCATCAAGTCCCCATAGCCCACGTGTAAAAACATCTTTGCAATCAACTTTGTTCCTGAATGATGTTGGGTCCATTGACTTGAAGAATCATGGTTCCAGTGCTTGCACAAACGACGAGCTTTCTGCCAAGTCGCAAAAAAGTGCAGCTAATCTTTGTATCAAATGTGGCTTTGATGAAGAAGTCTGCAAGTTCTGTAAATTTAATATCCAGCAACCAAAGCTTGATGCCCCTGTCACATCAAATACTGAAGGAAGAGCTAAACCAAAGACCTCCAGAGAATCTTCTTCAGCAGTAAGTGGAGACTGGCTTGCTGTGGCCAAAAAAACTCCAGAGTGGAGTGCTGGCAACTTGGTGAAGCCCGATTCTTGCTCATCAACAAAGAAGTCTTTATCATCATCTGCAACCTTTCCTTGTGGGCGATATTGCAAATCAAATTTGCAGACGCCTTCGCCATCTCTCGTGTCCACATCTTCTATTGCTCCTGATGCCCGTGCTCCTGGAACAAAGCTGAACAAGAGTACTCCTATTCCATCCATTAAGAATGTAAATGCAGATCCGGTGGAGCAAGAGTTTACTTATGATATATGGGGTAATCGTTTTGCCGGATTTCCACTTACAAGCACAAACACTTCTGTTTCAAACTTTGGATTGCCAAATACCAGTGTGGCACCGATACTTCAAGACTATTCCCATAGTTTTTTTGCAAGGTTCACCCCACAATCCAATGTTGAAAATGCCAGTGAAGCAAATAAATCTCCGGTGTCCACGAATTCGCCTGAATTTCTCAATGATCACTCTGATGTTACTGGTTGACTAGATTTACATGAACATCCTTGTTAACTAGTGCAAAAAAACAAAAAATAAATAAATAAAATTTTTGCAGCCCAACTGCCGTATTCATGTTCAGTGGTAGCGTTGTTTAAAAATATCACAAGGATGAAATGTTCATTGAATATCATCAGTTTGTAATTATTTGCAGTTTGTTTATTTATAATATTGGACTGTGTTAAGAAATATAATTTATTTCATTAATGTTTAATTCATTTACCGACCGTAGACGCAATAGACAGGGTATATCTGTTGACTGTTAAAGAAGAATTTCATTATTGAGCATTTTATCCCGTTTCATGGCTAGAAATCCTGGGAACGCACGAGTGTAGTTCATGATTATGGAATTAAAAAGGAATTACCGACATTGTTAATTTAACATAATATATCTCAAGCAGCAAGACGTGGGTTAAGAGCTTAAGGCGGATTCACCTTGAAGAGGTTAAATTTTTGTTTATCTAGAACCTTTATAGAACTTTGCCCTGGCAGAATGAGCATCCAGGCTATAATTCAGCATGGAGCCTATAAGTAATGATCCCATATTATCCTATATTGTCGGCAGCTTAGGTCTGTTTGGCTGTTCTGTTCTAATCCATTTTAGTTGGTCTTTTTGCATCAGGTTGACTCAAAACCCAAATGTGCGAATTAGTTGAGCATTAATGTAAGGGAGGTAGTAGGGTTGATGGCTTGCTACCTTTCCACGGTTCAGGGTCATGGGAGTGCAAGGAGTCCTCATTTCTTTGTGTTTTCGGAACCATACTAGTATGGTAGTTCCATGTAGTAGTAAGAGGAGGTTATGACCTTCCTTATTACCACTCGGTAGGACCTTGCTTTAAGAGGGTTGCATAGTTCAACTCTGTGTTGGGGTGTAAACCAGGTGTGTCATGGGATGTGCTATGGGATGTTATGTGTGTTTGTTAAGAGTACAACATCAACTACTAGCATTCAGTGATGAATCTGGAGTGTTTAGCTAGTAGTCCTCGTGAGTGGAGCAAGGGAGCACTATCTAGCTTTTATTAGTGTTACGTGTTTGGGATACTTAAAACACTACTTAGGTCACATACTATTGTTTGTTGACATGTGTTTCACGATAGTTGATAGTTGAGGCGTATTCTTTTTGAGTTTCGTTCCAAATCTAAATATGTTCTGAGGGACTCTTGGGGTGCTAGACAACATGTTGGGGACAATGTTGTTACAGATGATATTGAAGCCTCACAACATTTGTCAGTGAAACTTACTCGATAAAGGGGCAAAGAGGGTTTGTGATTTGTAAGGTTTCCATTTGCAATTTCTACTAGCCAATCCTCCTTTGTGGGTGGCCTTGTGAAAGGTTCCTCCTCTTGCTAAGATGGAGCTTGGAGGACCTAGTAGAATGGTCGAGGACCAGACCAACCTAGAGGCTGATGCAGAACTTGGACAAGATGAGACTAGATTCTAAAATCTATGTGACCAAGTTAAAGTTGTGGATGAGGCCTTAGCTTGCCTAAGGTTGGAAAGTGCGGATGTGATCCATTATGTTAAGGAAATGGATTTGCCACAGGATAAGATGGACCTTTGCTCTAAGAACCAGTTGAAACTAGCAGAGGTTAAGGTCTTGATCCTTTAGGGTCATTTGGATCATACGCTGAACCTCTATAAGGATCTCTTTGGATCCTTTCAAGAGGCACAAACAAAATCATCTTTAGTTGATGACCTAACTATGTGGGTAAAGGTTATGGAGGATGCCTTGGTTGGTGTGAATTAGGAGCTGTCCCACTTGAAAATTGAAAGCACCATCATGAAGTCCTCCCTAGCAGGATGCTTGGTAGAAGAGCTTGTAGCAATGGCTCAAATCAAAGCAAAAGAACCAAGGTCCTATGATGGTGAGAGAAGGGATACCAAAATTGATGCCTTTCTACATGATGTGGAGATGTATTTGTCTACTGGGGATGTTCCTGCAACCCAGAAGGTCTCCATTGCATCTCAGTACCTCATAGGAAATGCTATGCTATGGTGGCTTAGCCTCTTCTGTGCCCAAGAGAAGGGTACTACAACTGAGGTGGTAGACACATGGGACATATTTAAAGTAGCTTTGATTAAAGAGTTCTGCCCAAGGAACTTGGAGTGGGTAGCTCGCACCAAGCTTGAGTTTTTGAAACATTTAGGCAAGCTTGAAGATTACATCAATGCCTTTCAAGAGCTCATGTTACTAATTTATGATATGGGAGATCGGGATTGTTTCTTCAAATTCGTAAATGGGTTGCAACCCTGGGAGCAAATGGAACTATGTCGATGAGGTATCAACACTTTCATTGAGGCTATCGTTGTTGCTGATACCTTCCTTGATTTCAAGGCTTCAAAGCTAGATAAGGACAAACCTGGAAAGGGAAAGTAGGGCACACCCTCCCACTCTTAGAAATTAGACACCGAATCCACCAAAGGTGGGAACACATTCAAATTAATCCAGCAAGGTAGTTGTCCTATAGGTGGTCCTCCATGAAACCAAGGCTCTTAGCAAAAACATAAAGATACATGAAGAAAATGGTAACTTGGGGCCAAGAAGAAACAACTCTTAGGAGGATCCTTCAAGGGACCAATCTAATGCTTCTTGTGTTGTGGTAACCACCTAGCGAGATATTGCCCTCATAGCTCAATAAGAGCTGAGAATAGGTAGGGATGGACTTTGGGGAAGTAGCTAATGACCCTTGAGTACTGCCTGGACCCATGCCTCCAGATTACAAATGGTAGCACCATAGGGGAATAATGGAGATTAGCTATTACAATAGAGCTGTCTCACATGGTTACGTAGAGGTTAGGAGTTGAAAGCTCAAAAAATGCAAATCTTGATAATTTTCACTAGGTCTAGTTGTCCCCAATCACTGTGAGCTTGAGACAAATAAGTGCCTTGATTGATAATGGTGCTAGTCACAACTACATGGTTCCATCCATGGCAAGGGACTTGCAACTAGAAGTGGAACCAGTTTAAGCTTCTTGCAAACTTGCAAAGTTCCGACCCCTTTGATGTATTGGTGTTTGCTGAAATGTTCCAATTTAAGTAGGCTCATGGCAAGGAGCTCTTGATTTCTTGATTCTGGATATGGATTCTTTCGATGTCATATTGAGGTAGGAATTCTTGTGCAAGGCTAAAGTTTACATTGCATCACATTTAGATTTGATTTTCATTTTGCATGAGAGCTCGCCTTGCCCAATTTAGACTCATGGGGCACAGATCAGGAAGGATGAGGGGTCTAGCCCCCAGATTATGTCTCCTATGATAATGAAATGTTTGGCCAGGTATCCCACACGAAAATTTCTTTTAGCTATGCAAAATAGTCATCCTTCCAAGGCTATTGAGCTGTAAACACACATTGATCCATGGATTGCTAAGGTGTTAGACCGCTTTTGGGATGTGATGTCACAAGAGTTACTTGGATGTCTATCACCATGGAGGGTGGTAGATCATAAAATAGAATTACTGCCAAGTACTAACCTACCCATTCAAAGGCCATATCAGTTAACAAGGCCAAAGGTAGAGGAGTTGAACAAACAACTTGAGAGTTTGATGTTCAAAGAGTACATTCATCTCTTAAAATCTCCTTATAGTGCACTTGTGTTGTTTTTCACCAAGGAGGATGAGACATTACATCTCTATTGCAACTACAAGTTGTTAAATATGCAACACTATTAAGAATAAGTATCCGGTGCCATTCATCTCTAACTTGTTTGATTAGCTAGTAGGAGCACTATATTTTACTTAGCTAGACCTTCGCCAAGGGTATTATCAGGTCTGCATTGTAGAGGGTGACAAGAAGAAAACTACATGTGTGAATAGATACAAGTCATATGAATAGATTGTAATGCCCTAGCCACTTTCTATATGTTAATGAATGAGATATTCTAGTCATTTCTTGACAAATTCATAGTCATTTATCTCGATGATATCTTGCATATAGTTGGACCATGGAGGAGCATGCTCTCCACCTATAGCTAGTCCTTGAGAAACTATAGGCAAATCAACTATACATAAAGAAAGAAAAGTGTGAATTATGTTGTACAGAGCTGAAATTTCTAGGACACCTTGTGGGGCATGGTCAAATTAAGCGAAATCCCAAAAAAGTATAGGTTGTACGTTAGTGGCCCACTTCCACTAATGTTTATGAGGTTTGAAAATTTATGGGGTTAGCCAGCTTTTATTGCATATTTATCAAAAATTTCTTAGGTGTTGCTGCTCCCCTTACAAATCTACAAAAGAAAAAAGTTGCATAGCAATGGGATTCAGATTGTCAACAGGCCTTCGACAAAATCAAAGAGACCTTAACCTCCCATCTTGTGTTAGCTTTATTGGATTTCTCAAAACCTTTTGAGGTTCATACTAATGCTAGTGAGGATGCAATTGGGGGCATGTTGCTATAGGAAGATCATCTTGTTGCTTATGAGTTTTTAAAGTTGAATCAAGTAGAGCAGAGATGGCCTATCCATGAGAAAGAAGAGTTTGCCATTGTTTATTTCTTAAGATCGTTAAGGCATTACTTGCTGGGGAGTTGTGTCCATGTAAAGACCAATAATCTTACCATTAGTTATCTACTTAATCAAACTAAGTTGAGGTCCAAACAGGCACAATGGTTGATCATGCTTTTTGAATTTTGTTTGTAGCTAACCTACCAACTTGGGAAAGGAGAATGTTATGGTAGATGCATTGAGTCACCATCCTTAACTCATCTCACAGCTCTTTGCTATCATTGGACTGCAAAATTTACATGTCCAGTGTGATGAGGTGCTATTAGCTAGAATCCAAGATGGCTTGAAAAGGAACCCTCAGGTTATTAACCTCATAAAATTGATAGAGATAGGCATAGCACCACATTTCAAGATGAGGGATGGACTGCTTTGGTTCCAGGATAGTCGAATTTGTGTTCTAGTTTGGGATGATCTCTGTAAGGAGATTATTTGAGAGGGTCATGACACACTATGCGCTACGCACCCTAGACAACAAAGAACATTGGCATTAATTGAGAGAACCTTCTTTTGGCCCAAGATGTATTGGGGTGTGATTGCCTGTATTTGGTGTATCAATAGGACAAAGGTTCTACAAAGCATTCTAGTAGAATCCTCCTTCCATTAGAAATCCCATCATTCCCATGGGCTATAATGACCATGGACTTCATCATAGGCCTATTGAATGTTCAAGGCCTGAAAAACATCATTGTGATGGTGGATAAATTTTCTAAGTTTGTCATGTTCATTCCCTGTCCAGCCCAATGTTCAGTTGAGGATACCACAACATATTACTTTGATAGGGTGGTTTGATATTTATGGCTACCGATGAGCATAGTATCAGATTGAGGCCCTAGATTTTTAAGTGCCTTCTAGAGATCCTTGTTTAGCATGATGGAAACCACCCTCAAATTATCAACAATTTTTCATCCACAAATAGATGGACAAACAGAATGTATGAATCATGTACTTGAGGAGTACCTCTACCATTATGTCCACAATGATAAGAAGAATTGGCTTGTTCTACTAGGGATCATCTAGCTGAGCTATAACATCCAAAAGCCTTTAGCCACAGGGTTTTTTCCCATAGAACTAGTAATGGGAAGGCAACCCATTACACCACATATGGTTTCTCCCACTTTGTAGGGACAACATCTATTGGCAGATGAGTTCTTGAAGGTGTGGTTTGAGAACGTTGAAACTACAAGGGATTGTCTAGAGAGGGCGGTGAAGTGTATGAAGAAGTACACAGATTGAAAATGCTAGCCCTATGAATTCAAGATGGGATATTGGATTCTTCTCAAGTTGGAACCTCGCCAGTTTAAGCTAAAACAAGGAACTACATTCAAATTGATGAGGCAATGTGATGGTTTCTTTTGGATCATCGATAAAATTAATCCTATCACATATAAGCTTTAGCTACCTATTAATATGGACTGAGTCCATCCAGTCTTTCATGTCAGCATGCTGAAGCCATTGCCTAATGGGTTCTCTTATCTTGAAAGAAGCCTCTTGATCTAAAAATGACCTTGTATACAATCAATACAAGGAAAGAGAATTGACTACATTTGAAACTTTAGGACCACTGGGCGTAGTCCTAAATTGTACAAACTCAGATGATAGTTGGGAATCACTAGAGCATTTGAGGTCCCAAGAACACTTAATCTTGGACTTTTTTTGAGAGCAAGCAATTGATCTCCCACCATGGCTTCTCTGATGATGGGTAGAAAATCCTCCTATTATAAAAATCTTCCAAAAAGATGACTAGATAGACCAGTAGAGGTGAGGCATGTGTTCACTCATAGAATCTAAGGAAGAGTTCCCTTGAAATCCCACCTTAAGTAGGGGGATGCTTGAAGTTTTTCAAAGAACTCTATAGGCGATGGGGCTTGAGTTTCACATAGGTAGGAGACTATGTTGATCTTAATACCCCTAGAAATTTGGGTATACACAAGTCAAGGGATGCCTTGGACTCATAAATCCCTTACGTCAGTGCATTTGTTGTGTTACTACGGTAAACCACTAAGAGCCCTTCTATAGTCTTGCATCTTAGGTAGGGTGTGGAAGGTTGGACATACCAAGTCTTGGATGTTATTGTTCTTGACTTGGGTGTTAGATGCTATGATGAGACTGGATCTTAGGAAGATGGTCAAGTTCAATAATAAGATTTAAGGTCTCGGACCCTAGCAATTGGACCTTTTAGAACCTAAGGTCCTTTCAGATCAAACTCCAAATAGCATGAGTTTACCTCCCAAGAATTGATGGAATCCTCCTTCAGTATTGGTGTAGCTACCTCATGGGTTACCCAAGTTATGCTCTAAGGTTTTTGCTCATGTTAAGTTCAGGAGGGTTGTGAGAGAGGTAGTAGGATTCATGGTGGCTTGCTACCTCCCCCATGGTTCAAGGGTTGTAGGGGTACAAGAGTCCTCCTCACCTTGTGTCTTCAAAACCATATTGGCATGGCAATTTCATGCAGTAGTAAGAGGAGGCTATGACCTTTCTCATTACCTCACTTGGTAGGACCTTGCTTGGGAGGGTTGCGTAGTTCAACTCTACATTCAGGTGTAAACTGGGTGTGTCATGGGACATGTTATGGGATGTTACATGCAATTATTAAGAGCATGAAATCAACTACCAGTGCTTGGTGATGAACTTGGAGGGTTCAGTTGGTAGTCCCCATGGTGTTCAAGTGAATGAAGCAAGGGAGTGCTATCTAGCTTTTATTAGTGTTGTGTTTGAGATACTTGAAACACCGCTCAGGTCACATGCTAACACTAACTGTTTGTTTGTGGGCATGTGTTTTCAGACTATTGATAGCTGAGGTGTATTCTTCTTAAGTTCCATCCCAAATTTAAATATGCAGTAAAGGACTCTTGGGGTGCCAAAAAATGTGTCAGGGACAACGTTGTTACAATTAAAGAGCTTTTTTAGATTAGGTTGTTTCAAAACCCAAATGTGCAAATTAGTTGAGCTTTAAAAAGTGGGCTTCTATTTCATGTTTAACCTTTTTAGGGTTTTGCATTATTAAAATAATGATATCATCTTATTGCCTTTCAAATTGCTTAAGTTAAGTAAAGGATGTTTAAGGTAAGTAAAGGATAGTAAAGGATATGGTGATGCTTTTTTTCTAGCATGATTTATTAATGTGTAGTCCTTGGACTTGCAATATTGTGCTATAGGTAGTACAAGTTTCATAACTACAAATAGGTTGTTGAAAAAATGATTAATTTAAAAATAGTTGGAAAAAATTGATTAATTTAAAAACAGTTGATTGTATTGTAGTAATTGGTTATTTTTAAAGAATCTAATAAATAATTTGTATACCTCCAAATATTATTTTTAAAGAGCTTATTAAATAGTTGGTAATGGTCTTGGTAATGGTCTTGATGCCTATACATTGGCTATCAAAATGTGTCACCTCGAGTACCAAATCATGTTCTTCACTATCTTGTTACTTGGAATAACCTTGATGACATAAATATTATTCTCATATTCGAAGGTTCTAAAACTTTATATAATCTACCAATTACACAAATACATGCCTTATAACTTTAACACAGAGTATGTCCCTACTTTACCATTTTACTTTCTTCATTTCTATTTGTGATTCTTTTAATCTTTATTTGCTACAGTAAAATGAGATTCATACTTGAATTGTATATATATATTTTAAAAATTGTATCAATTCCAAACTTTTTTCTCTCATCTAATGATAATAGTTTTTCTCATTTGGAGTATATTTCAAATTAGTAACATAACATTGTAAGAGAGGTAGTAGGGTTTGGTGGCCTACTACCTTCCCTAGGGTTTGGGTGCCTTGGGAGAACCAGGGGTCCTACAATTCTTGTATTTTTGAAACCATACTAGCATAGTAGTATTTGAGGGGGCTATGACCTATTTTTGTATTTCACTTGGTAGGACCATGTATGGGATGGTTTCATAGTTCAACTCTATGTTGGGGTTATCCTTGGGTACAAACATGAGATGTGCTATGGGAAATTACGTGTGCTTGTACAGGCATGACACCAACTATTAGAATGCAATTATGAATTGGGATGGTTTAGTTGGTAGTCATTGTGGCATTCATATGAGTGGAGCCAAGGAGATACTAACTAGAGTGTTATGATTTTATCATTGATACGGATATGTATACTGCTTAAATGTATGATTAACTCTTAGGACCTTAACCTTTACTTCTTATTATGTCTTTCAGGCTTGATGATCATTAAGGTGTACTCTGCTTAAGTTCTGTCCCAATGTCAAAATTAGTGTTTTAAGGGACTTAGATGATGCTAGACAATGTTTTAGGAACAACATTATTATAAATGACATTCAAGCTTAATTGGCTTGTTTGGGTTTCATAGTTATTTATGGATTTGAATTTAGGTTATTGAGGTTTCCATTTCCAATTTCTTATAATTAATAATAATAATTATTAGTGGTATTATAAGAAAGCCTTTTAGAGATGGATCCAAGTGACCTAGTGGGATTCTTGAGGATCAAGCCAACCTCGATGGAGAGACAAACCTTGATTAAAATGGGGCAGAGTTTCAAAATCTTTGGGAGTAGATCAAGATAGTGGATAAGGCCTTGGCAAATTTGAGTCTTGATAACACTGACCTGATTCATCACATTCTCAAAGAGATGAACCTTTCTCAAAACAAGTTTAACCTCTACATAAAGGACTAGGTGAAGTTGGCTAAAGCAAGAGTCTCAGTATTAGGGGGGGTTTGTTTGGATCAAATGTTGGGATTGTACCAAAATCTATTTGAAATTTATTAGACAACACAAGGTAGGACATATTTGGTTGATGATTTGGCAAGATGAGTGAAGGTAGTAGAGGATGTCCTTGTCAGATCAAATTGGGAGATGTTTGAATTGAAAAATAAAAATACCATTTTGAAGTCCTTAGTTGAATGTTTGTCTTTGGAGTTCATGGTTTTTTCTCTCATTAATGTCAAGGACCCTAGAACCTATGATGGGAAGAGAAACAATGCCAAAATAAATATTGTTTTCCATGATATGAATATATACTTGATTACTTGAGGTGTTCCTATGGCCCAATTCGTGTCAAAAACTTCTCAGTATTTAACTAGTAGTATAAAACTATGGTGGCTAGGCTTCCTTTGCACTTAAGAGAATGGTACTATAGGTAAGGCCATTGGCACTTAGGATCAGTTCAAAGTAGTGTTGATCAAACAATTTGAGTTTGAGAATTTGAAATAGGTAGCCTAGACAAAGTTGGAAACTCTTAAGCTCTTTAGCAAACTAAAAGAGTACATTAATTCCTTTTAGGAGTTAATGTCACTAATTCCTGATATGGGATATTGGGACTTGTTCTTTAAGTTTGTAAATGAGCTTCAACCTTTGGCCCACTTAGAATTGCAAAGATGTGATATTAATACCCTATTGAAGATCATTGCTATAGCTAACATGTTCCTTGATTTTAAAGTAACAAAGTTAATTAAGGGTAAGTTTAGCAAGGGGAAGTAGGGGACATCTTTCCAATCATAGAAAATGGATATAGGATCTAACAAAGGAGGTAATGGGCCTACGTAAAACTAGTAGGGAAATCGCTTTATTAAAAGTCCTACAAATAATAAAGGATCATAGCAAAAGAGAAAAGGATAAGGGGATAAATAAGAACCAAGTGACAAGAAAATGACATTTCACTTGACAAGAAATTTTGATTTTGGAAGCATTTTTTGATGAAAAAATAGTCATTTCTAATATTTTTGACCTTTTGAATCCAATAGTGAGATTAGATTGGTTAGTTAAGAAGCCAATAAGTAGGTGGCAATTCAAACCATGTCTTCATATTATATAACTTAGATCAATTAACCATATTTAATAATCTACTAGTTAGAACTAATTAATATAGTGGTTACGTATCATAACATAAGATACATAAAGAGACAATATTTTATCCAATGTTGATCCTTCTTCCAGTGTCACCTTAACCAGATTCGAGCTTCTTACTAAATCTACATTGAATAGATGCTGGAAGGGTTATAAGAACTTCACAATAGAGGAAAGCCACTTAGAAGCTCCTTAGAACATGACTTGAGGATATGGCCTAAGCTACAAAACACATCGTTAGTGCCACTAAAATATTTATTAACTCAAATGTTAACTTATACTTAACTGTAAAATGCCTAAATTACTCATAGATATTCAATTTACTTGTAATATTGGTATTTCCATGAGGTTCCCAACATCAGAAATTAGAATAACTACAAGGTTGATACTAACTTCAATTGGCCATCATGCAAGATAAGACTTTTTGGGTTAGAAATAATTATGCATATCCAAATAAACTATAGGATTACATTATGGCTAGTATCAATCCTATAGCTACCATAAGATTCAAGCTCCTAACACCATCATAAACAAGATAAGATACTAACTAAACATCAATCCCTAAGTAAGCATGGTCAATCTACAAATCCCACAAATGCTTGCCCATTGATAAAAAGTCACATATTAGTGTCTCTCTAAAATTGTACCAATTATGTTCTTAAAAATTACTATTCAAGCATATTGATAGGTTGAACATGTCCATATGTCTTCAAAATGTCTATTAGTTGTTTCCATATGAATGCATCATTTCTACCTAATGTTGAGATGAATGCATTGCTTTAAAAAATATGCACAAGATTTGTTATTAGGCGGATATGACACAACAAAAAGATGGACTTGAAATACATAGTAAAAAATTCTAGAAATGATAAATTATGAATCAAACATAATAAGCTAGGGATAGGCCAGTAATAAATGCAATGTGATTAGATCATCAATGTAAACCATTACAAAAGAAAAGCAAGTATAAAAAGGTAAGCTACTTATCATAATTGATGAAATCAAGGATATTTCCTTTACCTTGAGAGATTAGCTAAGATCCAAGCTTCATCAAGTAAGAATAGATTGAGATTTAGAAATTGGTAAGAGATTCATCATGCATAACCATGACCAAGAGAGCAAAGGAGAAACGAATACATAATTGATGCCAAGAGAGCTAGTTTGCCAAGTATTTCTTGCAAAATTCCAAAAATATTAACTAAGCAATTAATTTCTAAAATCAAGTCACATAGTATGATAAAAGGGTCAATTGACCAATCAACGAGGGAAAAATCATATATGAAATATTGGAATACGCTTAGATGTCTAAGAATGAGTTTCAAGATAACATAAAAGAATAATTTGAATACATCCCAAAAATTTAACATGTCTTTATTGTATCCTCTTTTTTAGTATTTTCATTATTGAGACAAGTATGGTTTCAACATTGTTCCACCCACTTGGGCTATCAAAATGCCCTAATATCATCATCATAAGCCATCTCTTAAACTTTCATGGGCCCTTGAAAGATGTTTCCAATTATGATCCAACACATGAGCATTAATTTTAGTGACATTTATTAGAATTGAAAACTTGAAAGTTCTAAGTATCGTCCAAGTGATGTAGGTGATGTTAATGCTAGTGTCAATGTTACCTACCTTAGTTATGACACTTTTACTACAACAACCTTCTCTCTTGGCTCTAGTCTTGGCTCTGTTGAACCTTTGACAACTAGTCTACATTAGTCTCAAGACGATAAACATCAATTTAATTGATTTCAACAAGCTTTAAGAGACATGAAATAGGATATTGTTTTCTAAGTGTCGTCCAACTAATGCTCGGTGACACTAATACTAGTGTCACCATCACTTGGCTTAGTCACCATTGCATCGCCACACCTAAACTTATCTCTTGATCCTAGTTTTACCTTTGTCGAATCCCCCACAATCATTCTACATCAGTCTTAGAACAACAAACATTAGCTTTGACAGCCTTAGTAATTTTAGGAATACATGAATGTCACATTTTTTTCTAAGTATGGTTAACTGATGGTGACATTGCGATGATGTTAACATTGTAGCATCAAAATCTTGCATCACCTATAACACATGTAGATGTACACATGCTAACATCATGTTCCTACATCACCTAACCTATACTTAACTTCTAGTTTTCAAAAATGAACTTGTATTAACTATACTTAACTTTGGAATGAAATTTGAAAGTCCTACCTCTATAAACATATGTCCAAAACATTAATTCAAGGTCAGTTTCTTGAGATTTGAGAGAACTTTTCAAGTTTTGAGAATCCATAGTCACCTCAACATCTGTTGCAGTCTACAAGCTTATTCCTAATGTACAAATCATGTGTAGCACATGCACATGTCAACATCAGTGTCATTGTTTCATGTCGTGTTACCTGCATGACTGTTAGTGTCTATAAAATAAGTGTCACCTATAGGATAGTTCAAGAAAATGGTAACATTTTGATCTTAAATTGATTCCAAATAGCATGGGAAGCCTATCCATCCATATGTACAACCATAAGAGGTCAAATTTCATCCTCAAACCTCTAATTTTTTTCATAAACTAAGTTTTCATTATCAATTTTTCTTCACATTTTGTATTCTCCTAATGTTGTTTCATTTGGCCTCTTCTTAGGAGAAAAACTCTATTTATTTACTTAATTAAGCATTCTCATTCTTTGGTAAGGGAGCTAAGACCCTTTACCACACATCAAGTTTTTCACTTTCTTATTAGATTCATGCTTTTTTACTCCTTTGTATTACTTAGAATTTATTTTCCATTGCTTGTATTGCCTTAGCTTTTTAACATTAATCTTACCATCACTCAATCATTCTCTTATCAATTCAATAATTGAGTATAGGCTAATTTCATGTTTAATTGGAGGTTTATATCATTTTGTTTGATAATGGTTGATCTATCAAGGATTATATTATTCTAAAGATCACTTACGATCATGAGTCATACATCCAAAAATGTAGCTTGTGGATGTGTCCTTGCAGATTTGCAAGAGAACATTTTTGTAGGAACATATTTGGTACTAGAAAGAGAATCAATAGGTTTTCTAGTGCCTTTAACCCATTACCTAGAAGCTCATAAGTCATTTCCAACATTTTTACCTTTGAATATTTTCCATGCTTTACTTAGATTTTACATATTATACTCTTTTTTTATTTACACTTAATCCTTGTTCCAAGTGTGTGTAGGAGATACTCTTTGACATCATGTTTAGCTAAGGATCTAATTCATCTCATAGCTCTTAGGTTTGGAGAATGATGAAGATGTAGAAATCTCAAGAATTCACAATACCCATGATCAAGCATAATTACAAGATTGCATGCACAAAAAGCTAGTTGAACATTATACTTGTTGAAAATGAGCTGCAGAGGATGAATACTTATGAAGCTCTTAACAATGTAAAGCCTTTCCTTGTAAATTCCAACTAGCCTATGAAGTTAGAAGAATATGAGAAGAATGCATTAGTAGAATATCTCACCATTCAAGATGAGATTTAGACATTTTCCAATGTTAAATCTAGCACAGACATGCTATGTTAGACCATCTAATTTGACACCTTAGCATTAACTTTAATTGAAGTTACCAATTCTAGGACTAATATAGGAAAGACAATGGTTATAATAGCATTCATGGCAATGATGAAGATGAGAATGCTCATGTCTCATTGCCTACTAATCTCAATCATCAAGGCACCACACAACAACAAAGCCCATTCCTAGAGTTGTAAACCTCATTGACTCCACAAATTCATTCTCCATGCATGCTTCTCGAATAACTTTTCTTGCTATACCTGCTACCATTGCTTTAGCTATTATCACTTGACCTACAGTAATATTTTTACCAATATATAGCTTATTTTCAAGTGTAGCCATTATTAATCTTGCACCTCATGCATAGGTTCAAAGTCCAAATCTGCTACTCAGTTTGTTTGAATCATCATACTGTTGACACCTTTAAATCATTTCATGGAGCAGATTTTTATTTCCCCAATTTATTTTTGATAGTTGGAAAATCAAGATTGGGGTAATGAAAAAGAGCATAATAATTAAATATATATGAATGATGATGAGGAAAAATTAATGAAAAAGCCTCAAAGTTTAAAAAGCAAGGTTGATGCCATTGTTGATGAGTGGCTAGGTACCCCTACACTCAACCATACGAATATTAGTGTTCACGCACGATCTGGTCAAACTCTACAAACAGACTAGTTATGGCATCTAGATAGTTACATGTTGATCGCAGTTCGCTGTCTTCCCACCTGGACTAGTATTTGCTTTGTCACGTATGGTTTAGTCTAGAGTGAGGTGTATGATATGACTTCTAACACTAGGCTACTCCTAGAGACAATGGAAAATAATCTGAATTAAATTAACAAGCAATAGGAAATGAAGTCTAAGCAGGCCTAAGTGTGATGAGTATCCATCTTTTATCATCTGTGCACATCTTGGACCTCGTGTACTACTTCTAGGATTACCAAGTGTATATTACTTGAGCGTTCCTAGATACGTGATGAGACACGTATGCGATATCGCGGCCGATGCGTACGTGATATCGTGGTCCACCGTCAAATCTATAAATAAGAGGTGGCACTCCCCTCATTCCACATCCTAGGCATAAAGTAGCGAAGCTCTGGCGGATTGATCACCCCAGAGATAGAATATTTTCCATGTGCCAGCAATAGGAGTCCCCCAAGTGAACGGTTCTTTATTCGAGCAGCTTTGTACCTGAACGCAAGTTGTGTACGGCAATAAAGACGAGCTTTGTGGATAAACCTTGTAGTGCATGGATAGGTTTAATTAATGTTATTTATTGCTTTCCTAGTAACGCGGCATGAGTACGACTTGGTTACGAGCGTTGACGAACGTGTACGGCTAGCCAAGGAATCGGCTACTCATCGTGATTAGATTCTCTCACCCTTTCCTCCTAGANAATCGGCTGCTTGTCACACTTAGGTTAGTTAAGTGCCTCAGTACGACTGCTTCGAGCACGTGCGTTACGTATGGTAATCCTAGTAATGATTAGCGTTTGGTAGCCATAGTTGCATAGTTCAGGGTGTGTATGGAAAGTGGGAACGGATGTTGACGCTAGGACTTAGTGCTGTAGTTAGAATTAGTTTTAGTTTCTCAACCCTTCACCGTTTAGCATAGGAATCGAAAAATACCAAAAAAATCATATACCTCGGACTTAACCATACACCGTGACAACAACAAGTAAGTCTGGGAAGACAACGAATGATTAACCCCAAGTGTTCCATGGGGCGTTTATGCATTTAGTCTATGGAGTTCGACCGTACGCTCGTTTTGTATGGTTGAGTGTAGGGGTACCTCACCACTCATCATTGGCGCCATTGCCGGGGACTAAGTGTTTTTACGCCAATTAGAACATAAGGGATATCACTCACATCGTTGTGAGCTTTAACGAACCTTCGGGTTAATCAGTTAATCAAGAACATAAATAACAGTAAACAGGACACCATTAGAATGGCTTCTTCTCATGAAATTAACTCACCTAAGGACAATACAGAAGACAGTCAGCATCACACGCATAACCTAGACTAGCCATGTCCTAAACAATCTAAGGTCACATATACTCATCCTGATGAATATGTCCCTAACTTTACTTTTATTCTCCATCAAGATGAGCAACTGCGATGGAGAGATTTGCAAGGTAACATCGTGTTACCCCCGGATCGATTTGTCCCTAACATGCTTTTCCGTGCCTTAGCACAGATTGGCATGCAAGAGCTATTTGCGGAATACGTTCTGGATAACTTTGACACAAGGGATTATCATCCCACAAATGCCCAACGTATTCGGGATGAAAGGTAGGAGAGCCAACATTCATTGTTGAAGGGCAAGGTCCCCCATGTCCTTAGTGAAANATTGTGAGCATAACGGAGAGGGTAAAAGGAAAAAGGAAGATGAAATACCTCGACAAGAAGGTCGAGAGGAGTTAGGACAAGGGCAAGGACGTAGGGAGAGTAGGGAACCACCATGAAGACATCATAGACGTCATGAAAGAGATGATCATGACGAACCCCTACTCGCAACCCAAAGCATGCTAGACATCACAGAGGTAGTTAGGATCCCCACAAGGCACTTAAAAGATAGTAGGATCAAGCGTTTGGACATAAATAATATCCCACGTTTTGAAGGGGGATACAACGTTGATCCTCAACATCATTTACAAGCATTCCACGATGCCTGTGCCTTGCAGAATATAGATAATGAGTGGTAGAAGCTCAAGTTGTTCCCAAGGACACTCACTAAAGAAGCAGAGAGCTGGTACCGGTCCTTAGAACTGGAAACCATCAGGAGGTGGAGTACGATGCTTGAATTGTTCAATAATAAATATCAAACGTACTCCAGAGTGTCCAATTTGTGTAAGCAGATCCAAGGCTAGAAACAAGGTGCTTATGAACCCTTGGATGCTGCCATGGCCCGTTACTATACACTGCTACATCGTTGCCCGGGCCATGGGTACGCTAAATGGGATCAACTTCGCCACATCGTGGATGGGCTAAGGAATGAAACAAGAAGAACTCTTGGGACTTACGCCCAAGGGAGACTTTCCCAACTGAGAGCCCATGAAGTTGAAAGTTTGTTGGAACAAGTAGCGCAAGAAGAGGGTGAGCTACGAAAGAGAGAAAGTGCGGAAGAATACAATTGCGATCCTTCCCTTCGCAAGAAGGGAGTGAAATTCTGTGATGAGGAGGATGAGTCACCACTCGAAGAGTTGGTGAATCGGAAAACCTTACCGATCCAAAAGTTAACAACCGAGGTATCGGCTAAGGTAGACCAAATGTGGGATTCCTTAGACTCAAGAATAGAAATAATCCTAAAAATCGTAGAAGAGTCTAAGGTAGAGCAAGGTAGTGACAAAGGCAAAACCAAGCGGAGAAACTTAAGCCCTGCACATAACAAGGGTAAGGGAAAAATTCCTATCTCCGATGAGGCTGTAAATTCTGATTTAGACGATGATAGTGGATGTGAGGTCTGCTACTATGACCATCCTAAGGGATGTTTCTCAATTATCTCACATCTGCAGGAGTCTGGGGTGTATGCACTAAATCCAAAACTTAATCAACGGCAAACACCCCGAAGGTTACCTTACCCACAAGGTAACCCAAGGCAGTTCCACCAACCCTTGACATATTATCCAAGTGGAACGCCTCCACAGCCCATGGGACAACATCAGCAGTGGCAATACCCACAGTCATGGGGGATGCCACAGCCAACACATCGATACCCTTACCGGCAGCCTGATCCTTATGGTTATTATGTGCAGCAGCCAGTTTCTCCAGGTGACGCTATGAGTCACACTCCACGCCGTCACTACTACGCTCGGGAGTACTTCAGAAGGACTCCTTCTCCTCCGGGAGACATTCCACATTCTGTCCATCCTCTAACTCCACCCGCACCTTTTCCTCAAGTAGTTCCCATAACACCTCCTGCTCCAACAATGCAAGGGGAATTACCTACCCAACCGCAGCAACGTCACGCCGCGAGATCTGTAAATATTCAGAGTGTAAATATCCAACCGGACACTAGTTCTGGTGATAACTGTACAAAAAGGAGACCCTTTTTCAGAACTAGGAGCCCGGATAGGCTCTCGCAACAACAAGCGGACGGGTATATGTATAGGCCTCTAACTACTAACACTTCGGAGCACCCTTCAGTCCAAGGGAATGTAACGCATACGGTTATGCTAACACATACCGTAACTGACTGGATCAAGGTAGGCCACCTTCCCAGGAAACTAACTGACCCTGGGAGTCCCTTTATTTATTTGCAGATCGCTGGAAATGCACCACATCGAGCTCTTCTTGACTCAGGTTCCGGAGTCAACTTAATTTCACAAAAGATGTATCACGCCTAGAACCTGCCACAACTTAAGAAGAGCAACATACAACTGGAGCTGGCAAACCAGTCCATCACCATTCCCTTAGGATTGGTGGAGGATGTTACTACCACTGTGTGTGGTTGGTCCTACCTAGCCGACTTTCTGATGATCGAAGTGAACAACAACGAAGGGGACTTCCCAATTATAATGGGAAGGGCATGGCTAAGCACAGTAGATGCATGCCTTAGGATCCGTGATCTTTCCTTGGAAATCTCTAAGATAAACATATGTGGAAAGATCGAGAAGAGGATAGTTCCATGCATCACATACAGTGATTCATCGGGTGATGACATGGAGGAAATGTCTCCATGTAACAGGTGTGCCCAAGAAACTCTGCAACAAAGATGCCTGTATGTAGCAACCACACAAGAAGTAGTAGACACCTCGTGGTTGACAGCTTCTCGTAGAGGAAAACAAACATGTATGGAACGAACTGAGGAAACTCATGCCAACAAATATGCATGGAACGAACTAAGGAAACTCATGCCAACAACTGTGGCATAGACGCATTGGAACGTGAGCGTCGCCAACTTCCACCCCTCAACTTAAGATCATCAATTGGGAGAAGTTGGGCACT